>OVBI01000697.1:0-57860 GCA_900406495.1 Sisymbrium altissimum
TATATATATATATATATATATATATATATATATATATATATATTAAAAACTATTATAATGTTAAGATTAATATTAAAAATATTATAAAAAATGAGATAAGATAAAAGATAATGAAAAAATAAACTAAATAAAATTTTTTAAAAAGAAATATAAATAACTACTAACAACCAATAAAAATTCAAAAACAATTAAATAAATTTTAAAAATATTTATAAAAAAATTACAGAAAATTAAAATAATAATTCCGTGCGTTGCGCGGATTCTCACCTAATAGGTCTAAAAACTAATGCTTGAAGAGTAATCTCTAATATAAGAAAATTCAACAAGAAAAGAATACAAAAATTTACAAAGAAATAGCCACAAACGATATTCAGCTCACTGGGATTCTAGCCACCAAAAAATAATTTCACTGTACAAATCCAAGATAAACAAGTCAATGACAGCTCTGCCAAAATGCAGTCCAATCAAAAAAGATCTCACCGTCAGATTTCTTAAACACTCAAGACAACACTTACTGAAAAAATGAAACGATCAGCCACGTTAAAACCCAGATTCCCAAGAAACCAAGAAATGTAAATCCCACCATTGAATCTAAAACACACTAAGTCACGAAGTTTCCACAATATATCACACAAACCGGAACACTTTCAAAACTCGAAACATTATCTTGACAAATTTTGACCAAATTTTTTTTTTTTCTTTTTTGCTCGCCTCTCTTTTTTTTGTTTTGTCTATATATCACAAAAATTGGGTTTAGTTATTTTGTATATGGGACAATGGTGTCCTATAGTTTAAATAAAAATTTCATAGACCAAGATTAGTGGTCCCAGCTCAAATTTTGTTTTTCATTTAAACAAATCCAATTGGTTTTCTCAGTAGGATGAACACCAACATTTTCATTGTGTCAATTAATTACTCTGATCTTTATATTGTCAAAATGGGGAAGATAACTAAGATATGCTTGTTCTGTTAGACCAAACAGTTCAAATTTGTGCTGAAATGTTTTGGTTCCAAATTAGCGACATTATCTTATATTACAGGTCAAGTGTCAACATTCAAAAAGAAACAAAGAAAGTAATATTTTCATCATACAAGTCACACTATGTATGGTCGGTATTCTTATCTCACTCTAATCACGGCCGACGAATATTCATCTCATTTTGTTTACTCTTCAATCATCATTATTCCATGAGTCAGTAGACTCAGACTCCGTACTCATTTTATTCATCAGCATACTCTTATATTACCGTTAATTTCTTAATTCACATTAAAAATAAAAAAGAGAAGTCTATATATGGATAAGGAAGACTTAATGAAGAAACATCATCACAAAGCATATTGTATAACAACATTCAGAATATGAAATGCCCTCCAAAACTCTATTGGGAATAGGTCCAACCGAACATAGCAGAGTGGATTTAACTTGAGCGAATGAGACCGTGCAAGTAAGCCCCAGTCATCACGAGTGACACAATCGACACAACTCCCGCTGGGACCACTTTCCTTGTCCTTAGGTAACGCGATCCCATCATCCCTGTTAATGCCGCCGACCCCACTGCATCATTACAACCAAACCGCTCATCACTTATGTACAATTACAAAAAAAATATTATGTTACTATTCAATCCATTAATGCACGAAGATTGCATATGAAATGGAATGTGATAGCCGCAAATAAAGAGAGAATCATATTGTAACTAACCAATGCCAATGGAGGATGCCAATACAGGATTTCCAGGGAGCTCCGTGTATACATAATAGAACAGTGCAGCTGATCCTCCCCCTGCGACTAGTGATATTTTGCTTCCACGTTTCAGGTAACCCATCAACCCACCAGCTGCCACAGCATTTGCCATAAGTCAAATCATTATATGATACTTGAAAAGATGGAACGGATTGGCAAAAAAGAATCGCATCAAGAAAGGATCTCCTACGTTCACTATACATATACACCATTATGAAAACAAATCGAGCAGTCCCGCCACAGATTCCACTGATGCCAAACTCACAAGTAGATAATATCACTATTTACAACGATTCATAGCTAACACTCGGACTTAAAAATACAATGTACACTTTCTTAAGTCCGGACAGATCAAGAAACTAAAACCAATTTCGAACAATGAAGTTAACAACTAACACACTTGTTCACGCATCAACACATTATAAACTATTATCATTCTTGTAAGCACACATTACTGAAACAAATCAGCAGTCACAGCATAAACTCTACTGATGCCAAACCTCACCAGCAGATAATACCACTATTTAAAATATCCATAGCGCATTTTGAATACAACCCAAACTTTCTTAAGTCTAGACAGATCAAGATATTAAAAACAATTTCGAACGATGAAGTTAACAACCAACAAACTTGTTCACACAACAACACCTTGTAAACTATTATCAGATTTGTAACCACAAATTACAAAGCCAAGATAAATAGTATAATAAACAGTGACAGTGATAGAGATTGAAGATCTTGTAAAGACATGGGAAGCATATTATCTAATGGTTTCTTTCTAGCACTATCTTAGCTTTTGTTAAGTCATTGTATAAGTTAAACAGATCAGGCAGATATGAATATGATTAACAAATGTTCACAGTCATTGTTGAGTAACTATAGTCACCCTACTCATGTTTTCCGGTTTCTGTTCTGTTAATAACGCCAACTCTAGTTCCTATCCTATTAATTAATTTCCAATCTCATATATATTTAACTCCAACAGTTGGTCCGACCTGAAAGGATAACTCAAAGTTGACACATGCTTTTAAAAGTTCAGAATCACATGATCAGTGAGTAGTACCTATCAAAGAGACTTCAGACGCAGAACTAACCTACCTCCTTGTCTAGTTGTCCGAACTCAGTAATCCAACAAACTAAGGATCAGGTAAAGCAAAACCTAAATTTGTCTAAAAAAAGAATGTCAAGTTAAAGTTGATGGATCTAGTTGATAGTACGACTGTACGAGTCTAGGGTCTATAAACGGTTATACCATTTAACTACGGGTCTAGGGTCTCAGTTATAAGATCCATGTTTTTCAGTTTCTATTGCTTCCTCGATGACCTTAATTCAGTCACATAGATTACAAATGACAGCAGTAGTTCAATATGAAACAATCTGATATATGAAATATTATGTAAGCTATATTTAAAAACTCAATCTAAGTCTGTAGGCTCTCAAAATGCATTTTTTCACATAAGCAACAGAGGCTTAAGCATATAACATCACACATATATTGACACATACACACACACAAATTCTTCAACTATACAAAAGAAGCAAAATCAAAACGAAAAACCTAATTGTTCCGAAAATAAGTGGATCAAGTTACCGAAAATGATTTGAAAATAAAAAAGGGACCGATCAAACTAATACCTCCGAGGAGAGAAGCATAAACAAGAGTGAACTTCTGCGACATAGATGACTCCATCTTCTTCTTGATCAGCTACGATGATATCTGCTACTCTTTATGTTCTCTGGATTGAAAAAGCAGAGGGGAACTCGAGGGAGACAAGACAGGTCTTAGTCAAACGAAGCGGTCATGGACTTTTTAACAACAAGTACAATCTAGTCACGGACGGCGTCTGAATTTGACGATACTGACAATGTTTGAATGGGCCTCACTTAATAACTGATTTTGGAGCTGGGCTACTTCAAACAAAACGTAGGTTTCCGGATTTGTAACTGTTTTTTTTACGAGAAATTAAGTGAAACTGGTCGAGGCTAGAGCGGAATTTGGTTCATAACCCACGGGTCCCGCCTCCTTAGATCCGCTACAGGGCGGATGTGGATCGATTTTTTCTTAATGCGGCGTGGGTGCGGGTCGGTATTTTTTAACGTGGAGCGGGTACGGGTTACAATATTTTAAACCGTGGGTTCGCGGGTACCCGCAAATTTATTTTTTAATTTATTTTTTTTATTAATTATAAATATTTATCTTAATTTTCAATAAAAATATTAAAAATATAGATAATAATTAGTAATTTTTTATTTTATTTTTTAAAAATACGTATTTATTTTTAATAATATTTAATATATAATTTTAAAATCGAAATTTTTATTAAAAATATAAATAAAACTAATTTTTTGATTATTTATTAAAATATTTGCGGGTCACGCGGATCCCGCGGGTTATGTAGATTTTAGGCGGAGCGGGTGCGAGTAAAATATTTTTCTTCTTAGAATTTTGCGGGGCGGGTTTGGCGGGTTAAAAATGTTTTGGATCCGCCGCGGGGCGGGTTTGACCCGCAACCCAGCTCTAGTCGAGGCCCGCGTTACGCCACGGGAACCTCTTTTTAAAAATAATTTTGTTTTATTTTGATATTTTGTTAATAATTTATATGATGCTGTAGAATTGTTAATATTTTGAAAACATTATCATTTAAAAAAATACAAAATGTATAATATTTATTATTTTATTACTTTTTTGTATTTACATATTTTAAATCTTAAAAGATTAACATATCTCTTTCAATTAATTACTGGTTTTTAGATATTTTTAAAAATTCAAAATAATTTGCCAAAAATCTAAGAAGTTGATCATTAATATAGCATCTACTGACTTATGGCCAAAAATCTAAGAAGTTGATCATCGATATAGCATCTACTGACTTGTGATCAAGTTATTATGAAAATTCTCTTTTGTTCCATTATAAATTTTTTATTTTCAATTTGATCAGTTATAATCTAGTTTCTTAATATTTTAATTTATTATATTAATGCAACTATGAATTTACATTAATATTTTAGAAAGATTGACATCTGTCTTATAAATTTATTATATTTAATTCGATAAACTTATTCACAAAAACAAATAAATAACATCGATTTTCAGTAATCGGGTTTTTCAGTCTCATTTATAAGTGGTGATTTTGCAACACCTATGTTTCTTTAGATCAAAACATTATAATTTTTTTAAACACAAATGTATAGTATATTTTTATTTTATTATTATTTTTTATTTACATATTTTAAATCTTAAAAGATTAACATATCTCATTAAATTAATTACTGGTTTTTAGATATTTTAAAAAATTCAAAATAATTGGCCAAAACTCTAAGAAATTGATCATTGATATAGCATCTACTGACTTGTGATCAAATTATTATGAACATTCTCATTTTTTACATTATAAATTTTTTATTTTCAATTTTATCAGTTAGAATCTATTTTTTTAATATTGTAATTTATTATTTTAATGCAACTATGAATTTACATTAATATTTTAGAAAGAATGACATCTGTCTTGTAAATTTATTACATTTAATTCGATAAACTAATCTACAAAAAAACAAATAAATAACATCTATTTTCAGTAATCCGGTTTTTTAATCTCATTTCCAAGTGGTGGTTTTGCAACACCTATATTTCTTGAGATCAAAACAATATTTCAAATTGATTTCACCAGAATCTCCCTCCTCCTCAGTGTCTATTTTGTAATTCAGCGTACTTATAGCACTAAATGGAACAGACTCAAGTGAAGTCAGATAATTCTTTGGTATCTCATTAGAACTTAGGTTTTACTTATTCTTAAGAAATTTTATGTTATGGGTATATATCCTATGCTATCTATGCTGTGGGTATTTTTGTGATATTTTATAATATCAATTTATCTATTTTATTACTTGTAAATATATGTTATTTTTATTTTACTACAAATAATAATTAAAAGAAAATCTTGTAAGAATATTAAATTATTTTCAATTATAGCTAATTACATTATATTTATTATAAAAATATTGACGGATAAATTATGGGGGAATTAAACATTAATTTTTCTTTTAACTATCGCTTTTATGTTTACCATTTTATAAAGATATATATGTTTTTTTCTAAAATATACATTCCCATAAGATTTTTTAAAAAATTATACTTGATAAGTACATTTATAGCTAGAAAGAAAGAATTCACATATGACATATCTAAATGCTAAGTATCATTGCATTAACTTATGATTGTGTTTTTCAGTATCAAAGACTTGTATCTCCTCATGTTTCAGTTAACTTTGCTTCTGATGTAGTTATGTATCTCTTATTCAATTATTCATGAGTATTAAGTTCAAGATTTCTGGGTAATACTATTTTTATTTGAGATTACCGACCGTTTTGTGTAAAAATGGTCGCATCAATTTTCTGCATTTTCTTTGAAATCCAATATTGTACTTTTGTCTGATCCTGTTGTTTCTCTTTTATTACAAAATTTACAATTAAATTCAGCTAAACTAAAAAATTATATATTTAATCTTACATTTTTAGATGTATGATTGTTCGGCTTTTCATATGGTTAGAAAGTAATTATTTTTTCATTCATTTTTTAGATGTATGATTTTTTCAATATTTTTTAAAGTCTTCTGTTTTTCTTTGTTAAAATATATATTTGTTCGGTTTTAACATGTTGCAGATTTTGTAAACTGTAGGTTATTGTAGGTTTCTCTCTTCTCACTCTTTCCCTGCTTACTCTGTTTTGCTCTCAAGCTTTCTCTCAACTCTCTCAATTGAGCTGAGCTTTCTCACTCTCTTGATTGCTCTATGTTTCACCTTCTCTTTGTTTGTTTACTTTGTAAAACACGAAGAACTTAAAAGAATTTTATTGCTTCTTGCAGATAAAATAAGATAACAGATATCCCATGATGTGTTCAGAATAAATGTTTTAATTGGTTTTCAAGTTTTTCATTTATTGACATGGCAGTACCAGAATACTTCTCAAATCATATGTGCTAATCTGTGGAGAAGCACTTGCCTTATTACTGTGTTGATAACCTAAAAAAAAACTCTAATTCACAAACTAATTATTTCATTATTGGTGATTTTCCCATGCTCATGCACGAATATAATATTTATAAAATAAATAAATTATAGTAATTGGTTAATATTAGTGGAGCTGCTAATTCCGTGCATGTGCGGAGTCGTGTTTGTGTAATTTTTTAGTTTTTTGAGAATATTTCCTTTATTAAATTAAATAAAAACAAGTTGTACTCAAATAGTTTATAAGTTTGATTCATTATTATATATATATATATATATATATTCTTCATCTTTCAACAAATTTTAATACATGTTAAAATAATCCCAGATAAAAGTAACAAATAAAAATAGTCCGTCTTTTTTTTAATAAAAGAATGCTACTATAAATGTTTTATTCTTAACTTTAGGTTTTGTCTTAGCGGGTTACTGATAATTCTTCACTGATGTACCTGTAGAGAAAATTATATTTTATTATTAAAGATCATATACGTCTAATGTTGTATATGTTCAAATGTTATTTTAACGTATTGTTATTTACCTTTTAGCATCTTCTGTCTTCTTTTACCCCTTACTTATGCTTCATTCATCAATGTAGAGTATTACTCTTCTTCATCGTTATCTGTAGGTGAAGATGAGTTGTTGTGCATGATAATTCAGTACAATTATTAATTTACTGGTTTTTGAATATTTTCATTGTCGATAAATATTTACTTTGATTTGAGCTGCTCACTCCACCCATGCCCGGAGTCACTTTTTCTTACCTAGGTTTTTTTTGAAAATTATAAGTGTTAAGGCATGTGGTTGCAAATTTTTTATTTTTGTATGTTTTTGTTTTGTTTAGATGGTTTTGTAGGGATTTTTTTATTGTTTACTGTATTAATGTTCGTCTAAAATTATTGATTTCCCCGTTATTTTTTTTGTTCTCTTATTTTTTTATTAAACATTTTTACGCCATTTCAGTGTTATATATGTTTTTCTATATTTTCTTATTAATTTTGATTTATTTCTATAAGGTGAATATTCATGGGTCCAATTTAGTATTTTTTATTTACTGGTATTTTTGTGTTTTTAAAATTTGCAATTTCATTTTTATATATTTGTTTTTCTCTTTTCAAAGGTTTTTTCACTCTACTATTATTGTTATTTAGTTTTACCTCCGTACTGTTTGGTTTCAAAACATTCTGTTATGTAATCTTTTTATTTTATTTGTTAATTTCTCTATATAAAAATTAACTTCCTTTTTTAGTTATTGTGTGTTTTTGAGATCATAAAAATAAAAACATATCTTGTTTGGTTGCGTTACTTTTGATTTTTCTTTTCTACTTTGTATATTTTTATTATTTTGTAAATTTTTATAATCTTTCTGTATTGATGTTATATTTATTGTAATATTTTTTATTTTATAATATTGAATATTTATTTTTTTCATAAATACTGATCCATTTTTTGGAAGTTTTTGTCTTCTTTTATTTATATTTTTTTATTGTTGTATGGTTTGAAAAAAAATTAAAACAACTACAACTGATTTTTTATGACCAACAAAATTCATTCAATTATTTCCTCAAATCTTGAATCGAAGATTTCTTTATCATTTTTGCTATTCAGTACGTAACCTAAGTTAATCTCTTGAGAATTAAAAGATCTCTATATGTATGCATTCTCTGCGTAGTTACTCCATAAAAAAACGTTGGATGCATTAGGGTATATTATACATATCTAAATATATTTAAATGTGTAAAAGAGAATATGACCTTTCATGTTGTTTGTATATTGGAGTGAACGTATTTACTCATATTTCCATTATTGTTTTGGGATCTTATGTAAGTTATTCAGCTGGACTTTTCATGATTAACTCTCTCAATTGAGCCAAGCTTTCTCACTCTTTCGATTGCTCTATGTTTCATCTCTCTTTGTTTGTTTACTTTGTAAAACACGAAGAACTTAAAAAGAATTTTATTGCTTCTCGTAGATGAAATAAGATAACAGATAGCCCGTGACATATTCAGAATAAATGTTTTAATAAAATTCAAAAAAATACTTTTCGTGATTCACACATTTCACACAAATTATTTTATTTTCATGGATAGATCACCCCGCGCACGCGCAGAGTTTGTTTGGAATTTTTATTTTACATCTTTATTTATGTCAACTATTTGTATCTTTAGTATTTATATTTTATTCTATTGAGTTATTACAGTTGATGTATTTTTTTATTTAATATTAATATTAATTTATTTTTCATTAATTTTGTTTTCAGGTAAAAAAATAATAAAATACTAATCGTTTTATCACTTATCTAAAATAAAATTTACCTAATAAAATTTATTTAATTGAAGATATATATATTTTCTGTAGTTTGGTATCTGTAACTTAAGATATCGTATTATTTTTATATTAGATGCTATTTTTTGTGTTATATAATTTTATTAGTTCCTTTTTGAAAGAGCATTTTGTTAGTCTTACGGTTAATAACTTTATGATTGCTCGTTAGCTGTATTACTTTTTGTGTGTGGCTATTATTCTTTTATTTTTATATTTTGGTTCTCATCTAAATAAAATTTGATCTCTTATGATTTTGATATATCTGCTATTTTCTTTTCAATTGTATGTATATTAATTCTTTTAATAGGTTTTCCCTCCATTTTAATACAGCCTCAAGAATTGAGGATGTTTGGTCAATTAATGGATGAACTAACCCGATCGTGCGGCTCCTGATTTGGTCCGGTAGAATGATGAAGATAGAAGCAGGTGGTCGGATAGTTCCTGGCTACTGGCCGTGTGGCACTTTCAACAAGGAAGGTGGGTGGTTTGATGATGAGCAGGACGGAATGATAGTCACCACAAGCCTGATGGTTGAGACTTGATACTGAAAAGAGGGCAAGAATTCCCAGAATTCTTAATCTGCATAAGGCAAAAGTTTCTTTAGAAGAAAGTTCGTTTTTCTTTATTGATGAAGTGTGAAAAATACAATGCTGCAGGGAAACCTTATATAGTGGTTCATCAGCTGTTGCCCTTCTTGGGGTCTTGGGAAATTACAAAAGATCAGGAAATAAATTATAAGAAATCAAATTGAAAACTAAATGGCTAAACATATGCCTTTTAATAATGAAAATGGAAACAAGGAAATCAAAGACAAAGACAAAAAAATTTATTAGTCAACATTCAATTAATTCAAATACTTACCAGACTTACCTTTGCTGATCTGTAGGGATTTGAATTGATGGGAAGGTGCAAGATGAATCTGGACAGAATGTTGGCCCGGGTGGAAGTCTTCAGCTTTGAATGGGCGAATTCCAAATATGGTAAGTCCTTTTGCTCCTTTCTTCTCAGGCATTTCATGTGCATGAAATGGACCGTCCATGATGTGGGAAATTGCCTGGCCGGTTTGGTGTTCTGATTGATTTGACTCGGTTTGACTTGAGTTTCCAATCTGGCCGGTTTGAAATGACTTGGGCTGAGCTTTCTCTTTGGAAATGCTCATGTGGTTAAATTGGTCCGCCAAGTCTTCAATGTCTTGTTGGGCAATTAAACTCTCCACAGCCTCATTGATGTCTTGTTGCAAAACTTCTGGCTCCTGACCTCGTCATGGGCCTAGATCTCATGGTCGGAATTGGCTTGGGTGGAGCTGATGGTTGTAAACTGGTCTTGAGGGATGCATCATCGTCTCCCCCTTGAAAAGGTTCTGTCCTCAGAACTGATTCATCTGCATCAAAGAGAATCAAGTCAGCAACATTAAACACTGGAGAATTTTTAAACTCACCTTGGAGATCAATCTCATAGGCATTGTTATTGATCTTCTTCAGAACTGTGTATGGTTCGATGCCTCTGGGGGATAGCTTGTTCTTCCTCTCCTTTTCGAATCTGCCTTCTCTCATGTGTATCCAAACATAGTCTCCTGGCTCTAGGTGAATCTCCTTGCGGTTTTTGTCAGCTCGTGCCTTGTTCTTCTCATTCCGCTTCTCCATGTTCTCCTTGGCCTTTTGGTACAACTTTTTGAACAGCTCTGCTTTGGCTACTCCATCGTGGTTGATCTGGTCCGCCTTTGGTAAAGGAATAACCGCCATGTCCATTGGTGTCTGTGGCTTAAATCCATATACAATCTCAAAAGGAGACAAGTCAGTAGTAGAATGCTTCATACGGTTATAAGCAAATTCTACTAAAGGAATACAATCCAACCAATTTCTTAAATTGTTACCAATTGTGGCTCTCAGAAGAGTGCCTAGTGTCCGATTGGTGACCTCAGTCTGGCCATCGGTTTGGGGATGGCATGTGGTGGAGAAAAGAAGCTTAGTTACGAGTTTTCTCCATAAGGTCCTCCAGAAGTGGCTAAGGAACTTAGGATCACGATCTGATACAATTTTCCTGGGCAAACCATGTAATCTCACCACTTCCTTGAAGAATAAGTCAGCTATTTGAGTGGCATCATTGGACTTGTTGCATGGAATGAAATGTGCCATCTTGCTGAATCTGTCCAGTGTCCACCACCACAAAGATAGAATCCTTGTGCCTGATCTGGGGCGGCAATCCTAAAACAAAATCCATAGAAAAATCTACCCTAGGCATGTCAGGAATTGGTAAAGGAGTGTAAAGTCCGTGAGGTTGTGACCTGGATTATTCACTAAGGCAGGTTGTGCACTTGGAACAAAATCGTTCCACATCTCTTCTTTGGTGTGGCCAAAAGAAATGTTCTGCAAGAATGCTTTGGGTCTTGTTCATGCTAAAGTGTCCCATGAGCCCACCTCCATGTGCCTCCATAAGGATCAGATCTCGCATTGAACTCCTATGGATACACAGCCTTTTGTCCCTGAAAAGAAAACTATCATGTTTATAATAAGGACCAAGGACGCCTCTGGTGCATTGCTTGTAGAGCTCTCCAAAGTCTGGATCATCTTCATATAGCTCCTTGAGATGCTGAAATCTCATAATCTTTGCCTCCATGGTTGAAATCAGGGCATGCCTCCGGGATAGTGCATCAGCTACTATGTTCTCATTGCCCTTCTTATACTTGATCACATAAGGAAAAGTTTCCACAAACTCAAGCCATCTAGCATGCCTTTTCTTCAGGGTGTTCTGGCCTCTCAGGTACTTGAGTGTTTCATGGTCTGTGTGGATGACAAACTCCTTGCTGAATAGATAGTGCTGCCAAGTCTCCAATGATCTCACCAAGGCATACAGCTCCTTGTCATAGGTGGGATAGTTGAGTGTGGCTCTATGTAACTTCTCACTGAAGAAAGCAACTGGTTTTCCTCCTTGTGTCAAGACTGTTCCAATGCATGTACCTGATGCATCGCATTCAACTTCAAAATTTTGTTAAAGTCAGGTAAAACTAAAACCGGGGCATTGGTGAGGCTGTCTTTCAGCTTCTGGAATGCGGCTTCTTGGCTTGGTCCCCATGAGAATGCCACATCCTTCTTGATCACTGCGGTCAATGGTGCAGCTATGGAATTGAAGTCCTTGACAAAACGCCTATAAAGCTGGCTAATCCGTGAAAGCTCCGGACATGACCGATTGTTGTTGGTGTGGGCCACTCCTAAATGGCTTGGATCTTCTCTTCATCCACCTCTAGACCCTGTGAACTAACAACAAAACCTAAAAATACCAACTGATCAGTGCAGAAAACACATTTCTTGAGATTAGCATAAAGCTGTTCCAAACGCAAAGTTTCAAGTACCTTCTCAAGATGTATCAAGTGATCTGCTAAGCATGTGCTATAAACTAAGATATCATCAAAGTAAACAACAAAAAACTTACAGATGTAGGCTCTTAGAACATGGTTCATAAGCCTCATGAAGGTGCTTGGTGCATTGGTAAGACCAAATGGCATGACCAGCCATTCGTATAGACCCCTCTTGATCTTGAAAGCAGTCTTCTGTTCATCACATTCCTTCATCCTAACCTGGAGATAACCACTTTTAAGATCAATTTTAGAAAAGATAGTGGCACCACTTAGCTCATCTAACATGTCGTCCAGTCTGGGAATGGGATGTCGGTATTTGACAGTGATGTTGTTGACTGCCCGACAATCTACACACATTCTCCATGTACCATCCTTCTTTGGGACTAGGATGACTGGAACTGCACAAGGACTTAAACTTTCCCGGACATATCCTTGTTTCATCAGTTCTTGGACCTGCCTCTCTAACTCTTTGGCCTCCTCCGGGTTAACTCTGTAAGCTGGCCGGTTGGGGAGTGGAGCTCCGGGTACAAGATCGATCTGATGCTCTATGCCTCTTATAGGTGGTAAGCTGGCTGGAATCTCCGCTGGAAATACATCCTTGAAGTCAGCTAGTAGCTTGGCTACTTTTTTGGGATAAATGGGCTCTTCGGTTCCTGCAAGATACCCTTCTCTAAAGACCATTAGTAGCACATGTGTTTCCTTGTCTAAGGATTTAAGAACTTTTATAAGTGGAATGTATAAGTTGGTCTTACTTAGCTTAATTGCCTTGGCCCATTTGTCCATGGCTTTCTGAAGTTCATGAACTTCCTGTGGTGTGAGTGGGGCAAGGTTGTGCTTCTTGTTGTTGTGCATGAAGTTGTAGAAGTTACTGCGGCCATTGTGGAGTGTCTCTTTATCAAACTGCCACAGTCTGCCTAGGAGGATATGGCCTGCTTGCATTGGAACAACATCACAAAGCACTTCATCTGCATACTTACCTATACTGAATGGTACCATGACTTGTTCACCAATCTTCAATTCTACTTTGTCATCTAGCCATCTTAGCCGGTATGGTCTGGGGTGCTTGGTTGTTTTCAGACCTAACCTGTCAACCAAATACTTGCTAGCCACATTAGTGTAAGAACCACCATCTATGATAAGGCTACATACCTTAGATTGCACGATACATCTAGAATGAAAGATGTTTTCTCTTTGGATGGTCTCTGGATGGTAGAGTGCACTTAGGGACCTTCTAGTGACTAGAATCTCTCCAACATATGGATAATTTGTCATTTCTTCTTCTGAATCCTCTGGTTCCATCTCGTCTTGAGATTCATATTCTCCATCTTCTCAGATGAACATAGCTCTTTGGTTAGGACAATCTCGAGCATAGTGACCTTTTCCTTTGCATTTGAAGCAAGTAACATCTCGTGCTTGTGGAGTCTGAGCTGGGTTTGATCCAGAACTGCTGCTTTTGCTGATCTCTGGAGCTGGTTTGTTGAACTTGGAAACTGGTTCAATAGACTTCCTTTTGTCTGAGCTTCGTTGAGAAGGAGGAGGAGTCCAACTGGTTTTGGCTCGGCTGATGGAGGAGTTATTTCTCTTAATATATTGTTCGGCCTGAATGGCTGCATGCAAAAGCTCATCAAGATCTCCATAGGGCTGCCTCTCTACTTTCCGGGCAATGTGGTCCTGTAGACCATCCAAGAACTGTGCCATGAGAGTGTCCTGAGAATCCTCTACTTCGAGCCGGTTCTTCAGGGTTTCAAATTCCTCAAAGCATTCCTCCACGGATTTTGATCCTTGAGATAACTTTCGGAACCTTTTCTGAAGATTTCTATGGTAGTATGCTGGAACATATCTTTCCTGGAGTTGAAAACTCATGTCTGTCCAAGAGTTGTGTGGGGGTAGTCTGCTCCTTCTTCTATCAGCAACTTCTCGATCCCACCATGCCAAGGCATTGTCAGTGAGCTGAGCGGAGGCTAAGGCAACTTTCCGAGCATCTGCGTAGTTTTAGTACTCGAAAATGTATTCCATTCGTCTTTCCCAGTCCAGGTAGGCCTCGGGGTTGATTCTGCCGGCAAAGGTTGGTGGAGACAGCTTGAGATCCTTCCCACCGTGCCATGGCTCATCTTCCTCGTCCTGGTTCCGGTTTGGACCCCAGGCCTGCCGGTTATGGTTCCTACCATTCTGGTTGCCATTTGCGGGACCATCGCGGGCGTAAGGACCGTTGGCATGTCGGGTGACATCAGTGCTGCCGGTCTCGGTTCCACTTTCGATGTCCACATTGTGCTGGTGCTCGATGTTGGCTACTCGAGTCGTGAGTTGGGTTATGGCGGCTAGGATCTGAGCAAGTTGGTCTTGCTGTCCTGTGTCCGACATGGTTTACGTACCTGCAAGGAAAAAAATTCAAGGTGTTAGTATGAAGTCAAATGATATGAAATGGACCAAATGATATAAACTAAGAAATAAAATGTTTATGGACTGACTTAATGAAATACTATCAATGTTGGATGCAAAATAAGGAAACTAAACCTAGCCAACTAAAATATTCAAATGCAAAAACAAATAAGGAAACTACAATTGCAGCTAATTTTTTTGGACTTTTTGATGAATAATTTAAAGCTAAATGCAAGCAATTTCGAATTAAGAATTGATGCCTACAGAAACAAAGATCTAAATGCGGTTTTGAGAAACTAAAGATCAAATGAGTGCAAGCAAGAATATTTGATATGAAAAACCAAAGTGAAATGAAACAAAATGCATAAACAATTTTTAAAGTGCAAGGGAAGGAGTTTAGAGATCCGAATCAGTTGTGGCTTAGGTAAACACGGGCAGTCTCCTTGATGCTAAGACTGGCTTGGGATAAACCTGAAACAAACAATCAAACAAGATCAATGTTCTTTTTTTTTTAAGTATGAATGAACAATAAGAAACTGAATTCAGAAATCAAAAGAAAGCAATATGAAAATTTTTTTTTTTTAAAGGAATCAAACAAGAACAGAAATGAAATGAAATATCAAACAAGGATAGATTTTACCTGATTATGAGCTTTGCAGCTCTGATACCAGATAATACAGCTTCAAAAACTGAGGAGCTTGGTGGATTGATGGATGAACTGACCCGGCCGTGCGGCTCCTGGTTTAGCTCGGCAGAATGATTAAGATGGAAGCAGGTGGTCGGATGGTTCCTGGCTGCTGGCCGTGCGGCACTTTCAACAAGGAAGGTGGGTGGTTTGATGATGAGCATGACAGAATGATAGTCACCACAAGCCTGATGGTTGAGACTTGATACTGACAAGAAGGTAAGAGTTCCCGAAATTCTTAATCTGCACAAGGCAAAAGTTTCTTTAGAAGAAAGTTCGTTTTTCTTTTGAAGTGTGAAAAATACAATGCTGCAGGGGAACCTTATATAGTGGTTCATCAGCTGTTGCCTTTCTTGGGGTCTTGGGAAATTACAAGAAATCAGGAAGAAAATTACAAGGAATCAAACTGAAAACTAAATAGCTAAACATATGCCTTTTAATAATGAAAATGGAAACAAGGAAATCAAAGACAAAGACAAAGAAATTTATTAGTCAACATTCAATTAATTCAAATACTTACCAGACTTACCACTGCTGATTTGTAGGGATTTGTAGGGATTTGAATTGATGGGAAGGTGCGGGATGAATCTGGACAGAATGTTGGCCCGGGTGGAAGTCTTCAGCTTTGAATGGGTGAATTCCAAATATGGTAAGTCCTTTTGCTCCTTTCTTCTCAGGCATTTTATGTGCATGAAATGGACCGTCCGTGATGTGGGAAATTGCCTGGCCGGTTTGGTGTTCTGATTGATTTGGCTCGGTTTGACTTGAGTCTCTAATCTGGCCGGTTTGAAATGATTTGGACTGGGCTTTCTCCTTGGAAATGCTCATTTGGTTAGGTTGGTCCGCCAAGTCTTCAATGTCTTGGTGGGTAATTAAACTCTCCACAGCCTCATTGATGTCTTGTTGCAAAGTTTTGACTCCTAACCTCGTCATAGGCCTAGACTTCATAGTCGGAATTAGCTTGAGTGGAGCTGCTGGTTGTAAGTTGGTCTTGAGAGATGCATCACATTTACTATTTATATAATCGGTTGATTATCTTTTACCTATTATAGACATTGTTGACATTGGATATTGCAAAAAAAATATAATATATAGGTATCTTAATTTCTGAATCATATATGTGATTTGTGTATTTTTTACAATTTTTTGTGGAGAAAATCTTAGAAAAATCATGAAAAAGTTATAATATTAGACTTGATTTTCTTTGATGGTATGTAAAGTCCTGAACATTTCAGTTACATAGACACAAACTATCACCCAATTTTAGGTACATATTTTTGTCTTTAAATAGAAGACCGATGTGTTTTATTCTGAAAAATTATTCATGGCCACAAATAATTTTCACTTTTTTGTTTCTTTTGTTCTTGTCGTTTTTTTTATTTTTATGTTGATCGGTATTTTTTCATATCAAATGTTGTACGAAGTTGTTGGTGTTCTCACTTTCATTTGAAGTGTTTTGTTCTTCAATAATGATTGTCTAAATAAATAATTTATAAAATAATATTTGATTAGAATCTTAAATAAAAAGTCTTTTTATAATTTATTTTGTGTCATCTACTTTATATATATATATATATATATATCTATTTTCTTTGTTTGTTCTCATTATCTTTGGATAATATTTTTATATATAAATGTCTGTATTTTTATTCATAATATAATTTTGATCTGGTTGTTTGTTTTATTAATAAAAATTCTTTAGGTGATCCATTTTTAAATATCTTAACATTAGTTACTATATATTAATTGTATTTTGGATTTTTGGATTTTTTTAAACAATATTAGAAAGCCTTTTATGTATAGGTTCTTAGAAGAATTAAGTTTGTGTATTTTTTTTAAAAAAAGAAAAAAGAAACACATGTTAAAAATAGTGTGTTATGGTAAAATTTAATCAAAAGTGAGTTCAGATTGTTTGGTTACTTAATTTTGATCATCCTCTAACAGCCATTAACTTTTAAAAATTTGTCAAATTTTCTAGGTACTCTTGAAAACTATCATCGAATAATATGTTGGGGAAAATCATTCACATCCCTTTATTTTGGCAAAACCTCAGTTAATCGTGGAATTGGTATGTTATTTCTTTACATGGACAACATAATTACATTTAATAGATTGGTATCTTATTTCTTTACATGGACACCATAACTACACTTAATAGTATCGATTAGTATCACCTAACAGCATCTTCTCATGTGTGTAATCAACTTTGGTAAATACGTGTAAGTTATAGTTAATTTTCGAATTGGGCACTACAGATATAGTTCCTTGAAAATCGCACAAGCTTATAATGCTATGGCATAAACATTCAAGGAGATTGGAATTAAAATCATCACGATGACCAGATGAGAGACAGAGGCTTTCCTTAGGTACACTTTTTGACTTTATCCAATACCACTTCTTGACTCATCTTCTCTACTTGCTCCTATTAGCAAGCAGACCTCAAAGACTCCGAAGAAATCCGAGGAGTCCATTACTGGACTGAAGTTGGGCCAATTAGTCACAAAGCCCATTACTCAACCAAAACAAGTTTGGAAACAACGGTCCACTGAAGATAAGAACAAGTCTGAGAATGAAGACAAGAATGCAGACAAGTTGAAGTGTAGTACGGCTAAAGCAAAAGCAGAAGCATTTACAGTCGATCTCACCAACTCATTTATGGCCCTTGATCTTGATCAAACAGTATGATGTTGCCAGCTATAAGCTTACACTAGGGCTTTACTCTCGTTGTATAAATGATCTCAAAGTCCCTCTGTAACTCTTTAAGCGAGAATAATAAAAATGTTCATCGTCTTCACTCTATTACATTAAAAGTTCATTTATTCACATGGTACCAGAGCTCATGGACAACACATCTTGACTCACGTTTCCGTTCTTTCTTTAAACATGATTAACTGTGTTACAGTTATTCTCACAGACCGCAACTATGTTCTGTGGAAAACCCAGTTGGAAACCTTTCTCTCTAGTCAAAAACTCTATGGTTTCGTGAATGGTCAGCTCTATCCACCACCGCAGTTCCTGGTCACCACCACCATCGACAGCACATCTAAGGAGATCCCTAACCCCTAGTTCGACACTTGGTGCCAAATAGACCAAGTTGTCAAGTCGTGGCTTCTCGGTTCTTTCTCTGAAGATCTCTTGGGTATCGTTGTTGACTGTGTTACAGCTCGAGATGTCTGGGTAACTCTTGGTCAATACTTCACCAAAACATCTCCATCTCGCATCTTCGAGCTTCGTCGTCTTTTTCAAACGGTGTCCAAACTTGACAAACCTATGAAAGACTATCTTCATCAAATCAAGGTCTGTGGAGACCAGCTCGGTGCTCTTGGACATCCAGTAGAAGAAAGCATGAAGATTTTCACTGCTCTCAATGGGTTAGGTCGTGAGTATGAACCCATCAAAACTACCATCGAGAATGACCTAGAAAATAACCCACCTCTGACTTTTGAGAGAGTTATTCCGAAGCTCACTGGTTATGAGGGTTGTCTTCAAGCTTACGCGGATGCTCCTTCTGTTTCTCCACACCTTTTCTTTCAGACAACAAGATCTAGTGGTGGCTACTACAATAACAATCGTGGCAGAGGTTCTCCTCGTGGAAACAGAGACCGTGGTCCATTTACAACTAAAGGCCGTGGCTTTCATCAACAAATCTCGTCATCCTCGTCATATACCACAAAACTTGTGTGTCAGATCTGTGGTAAGCCTGGTCATCCTGCTCTTAAGTGTTGGCATCGCTTCAATAATGTGTATCAGTATGAAGAAGCCAATCAAGCGCTTGCAGCCTTGCGCATAACTGATGTTACAGACAGTGGTATTGAATGGTACTCTGACTCTGGAGCCACTGCTCATGTGAAAAGCTCCCCAAAACATCTGACTCAGTCTTAACCTTACAGCGGTTCTGATGTAGTTATGATGGGCAACGGTGAGTTTCTTCCCATCACCCATACTGGTTCAGCCATCATTAAATCCTCCTCAGGTGCGCTTCCTTTAAAAGATGTTCTGGTTTGTCCATCTATTGCAAAATCGTTATTATCTGTGTCCAAGTTACTCGGGATTACCCTTGTTCCTTTGAGTTTGACTGTGATGGAGTTATTGTAAAGGACAAGAGCACGCAGAGAGTTCTAACGCTGGGAAGAAACACTGATGGGTTGTACGTCCTGAAGAACACTCTGCTTCAAGCTTTCTACTCCTCTAGACAACACACCACGACTGCTGATGGTTGGCACATGAGACTTAGTCATCCAAATAAGCAGATTCTCCAGCTATTGGCATCTGCAAACGCTATCTCAATAAGTAAGAGTACCAACAAGACATGTGAATTCTGTCAATTTGGGAGAAGCAGTAGGCTTCTGTTTTTTATTCTCATTTTTCAGCTGTAAGACCTCTTAACAGGATACATTGTGATTTGTGGGGACCTGCTCCTGTTATGTCTGGTCAGGGTTTCCACTACTATGTAATCTTTATTGATCAGTGGTCGCATTTTAATTGGTTATGTCCTCTGAAACTGAAGTCTGATTTCTTCTCTGTGTTCCGCATTTTTCAAAAGCGTGTTGAGAATCTGTTAAACTGCAAAATTGGTACTTCCCAATGTGATGGTGGGGGAGAGTTTATCAACTCCAAATTCATTACCCATCTCCAAAATTTTGGTATTCAGCAACATGTTTCTTGTCCTCATACACTTGCGCAAAATGGCTTAGCTGAACGCAAACACCGTCACTTGGTGGAATTGGGGCTGTCAATGATGTTTGAACCAAAGTTCCTCAGAAGTTCTGGCTGGAAGCTTTCTTTACTGCTAATTTTCTTAGCAATCTTCTGCCAACTTCAACTCTTCCAGCTGCTCTCAGTCCGTATGAGAAACTGTTTCATAAGAAACCAGTCTATTCATCTCTTCGTGCTTTCGGGTCTGCGTGTTATCCAACACTTCGTGACTATGCTTCCTCAAAGCTTGACCCTCAGTCTCTACAATGTGTTTTCCTTGGCTATGCTGATACTTACAAGGGTTATCGCTGTCTCTACCTTCCCACTGGTCGAGTTTTCCTCTCTCGTCATGTTATTTTTTAGGAAGAAACCTTTCTTTTTCATGCCAAGTATGCATTTCTTCTAGACTCTGGAAGCACACCTTTATTACAAGCATGGCAAGCTGGTTTTCTGCGTTCTACTCCCACGCAGAATCATGACATAAACATCAAAATGATGATGTTGTGCCCCCACCTCAACATCACGCTGTTCCTATGCAAGTCTCTGCTCCTGCAGTTTCTGTGCCAACGGGTCTTCTTTTTACTGATGAAGATTTCCACCTCTCCTGCGTTCCACCACATCTGTGTCCTATCCTGATAACATATCTGCTACAGACGTGGTCCCTCCACCAGCACCTGCTCCTCTGTAATCTAATATGCCAAATCATCCCATGATCACAAGAGCTAAGGCTGGGATTCGAAAACCAAACCCAAAGTATGCACTTCTCTCCAACAGAGTTCGTTATCCAGAACCTAAAACGGTCACTGCAGCTCTGAAAGATAAACGCTGGACGGCTGCAATGAATGATGAATATGGAAATTGTATGGATGTGCGCACCTGGTCTTTGGTTCCTCCTAAACCAAGCATGAATATTCTTGGCAGTAAATGGGTTTTCCGCGCCAAGTTAAATGCTGATGGCTCTCTTGATAGACTCAAAGCTCGTCTAGTTGCCAAGGGGTTTCACCAGGAAGAGGGAATTGACTACTTAGAGACGTACAGTCTGGTCGTTAGAACTGCTATTGTTCGGCTCGTTCTTCATCTAGCAACTACTCTGGGATGGGATCTTAAAAAAATGGACGTTAAAAACGCCTTTCTCCATGGTGACTTAACTGAGACAGTGTATATGCGCCAACCTGCTGGTTTCATTGATAATTCTCATCCTGATCATGTTTGTCTGCTTCACAAAGCTCTTTATGGACTGAAACAGTCACCGCGAGCGTGGTATGATAAGTTCAGTTTTTATCTTCTGGAATTTGGTTTCGTATGCAGTATTAAAGATCCATCTCTGTTTGTTTATGAGAAAGGCAAAGATCTCATTGTTCCCTTGCTATACGTCGACGATATGGTTCTTACCGGCAACAACTCTTCTGCTATGACTCGACTCTTGGCTGATTTGAACAAGCACTTTCAAATGAAGGACTTGGGTAAGATGAGTTATTTTTTTGGCATCCAGGCTCAGTATCACAGCGGTGGTATGTTTCTCTCTCAACAAACCTATGCAGAAGACATCTTACTTGCTGCAGGAATGGAAGATTGTGCTCCTGTGCTCACACCGTTGCCTCTCAAGCTGAACAGGGACACCGAACCACAAAAAGCTTTCTCCAATCCTACGTATTTTCGAAGCCTGGCTGGGAAGCTTCAATATCTCACTCTTACAAGACCGGATCTGCAGTTTGCTGTCAATTATGTCTATAAAAAAATGCACTCACCCACCGTATCTGATTTTGCTCTACTTAAAAGGGTCCTTCGATATGTTAAAGGCACAATTACTATAGGGGTTTCTTTCTCTCGGGGTTCAGACAGTGACCTCCGCGTTTTCAGTGATAGCGATTGGGCTGGGTGTAAGGATACAAGGCATTCTACTGGTGGCTTCTGCACCTTTTTAGGTCCTAATCTAATCTCATGGTGTTCTCACAAGAAACCTACTGTCTCTAAAAGTCTAACAAAGGCAGAGTATCACACCCTCTCTGAAGCAGCCTCTGAGATTACTTGGCTTAGCTTCGTTCTCAAAGAACTTAGGGTTCCTCTTCACAAGATTCCTGAGTTATATTGTGATAACCTCTCCGCTGTGATGCTCACCGCCAATCCGGCTTTTCACTCTCGTACAAAACACTTCGAGACTGATCACCATTATGTTAGAGAATGTGTTGCTTTGGGTTCCTTAGTGGTTCACCATATTCCTGCTTTTGAACAGGTTGCAGATATATTTACAAAGTCTCTTCCTGTTCACTCCTTCACTCGGCTACATTCCAAACTCGGCATTACCGTTCCTCCCACGCCAACTTTGAGAGGGGATATTAGCAAGCAGGCCTCAAAGACTCCAAAGAAATCTGAGGAGTCCTTTACTGGACCGAAGTTGGGCCAATCAGTCACAAAGCCCATTACTCAATCCAAACAAGTTTGGAAACAACGGCCGACTGAAGATAAGAACAAGTTTGAAAATGAAGACAAGAATGCAGACAAGTTGAAGTGTAGTACGGCTAAAGCAAAAGCAGAGGTATTTACAGTCGATCTCACCAACTCATTTACGGCCCTTGATCTTGATCAAACAATATGATGTTGCCAGCTGTAAAGTTACACTAGGGCTTTACTCTCGTTGTATAAATGATCTCAAAGTTCCTCTGTAACTCTTTAAGCGAGAATAATAAAAATGTTCATCGGCTTAACTCTATTACATTAAAAGTTCATTTATTCACAGCTCCATGGTCTCGCCTGCATCAATTTTCTGCATCAACACAAAAACATTTTCAAAGTTTAGTTTTAATTTCTATATTCTTTGTTGAATTTAATCTAACCCTACAGAGTAACTGAAAGGAAATAAAAAAGAGCAAGAGTCTTAGTCCATTCACCTTCCATGAAGAATCACGTCGAGTTTGATCAAAGTCAGCAACTTTCCTCTAAAAGTCCGTTCGTATCTCTCATCTCCATATCCTCTCAGGTGAAATGCCTACGTGAAGTGTAGAATCAGGAGCCAGTAACCACTTGATCCCGAGACCTTTAGCTGATGAGAAAGCTAGACCAGAATAGTGCCTGTTTTACAAAACATCAGTAACTTAAGGGGAGGAAAAAGTGAAAGTAATCAGATAGCTAGTAGAGGTTAATATAAAGAAACTCTTCTCCCAACGATTGGCACTGAAAGAGATGAAGATGAGATCACTGAGTCGCACATTATACTGATGATGACTTTGCATTTTCGATGAGAGCATTTTTGTATATGTAGTGGAGCAAAGCCTGCACCAGAAATCCATCAAGAATTAGACAGAAATGCAGTGAGTGATGTTATAGACACTTTGTCTCTTTAGATTAAGAGAAAGTTACCTTGAAAACCTTAGGGCCCATGTAGATAACTTCGATATCACGATCTTCTTCTCCGTCAACATCAAGAAACTCGCTTTCAAAGATGGGAGATTGAGGAGGTAATACCAACATGTGAGCACGTAACTTTCTACGTTCCTGAAATAAGATTCAATATCAGAGGTATGGACATCAATAGAATGTAACCACGGGCAATCTATTTCTGAGGCCATAACTCCCACGGTGCAATTAATTTTCAAACAATTGTCTATGGAGAAGAGTGTCTACAATTTGTTTTTATTTTATTTATTTTTCAAAAAAAAAAATATTGAGATGCTGACACTTACATAATTATTATTGAATATTGAGATTTTGAAGATTTTTATTTCATCTTATCTATTTAAGATCAATTATTACATACCAAATAATTTTTTTAGGTAAAATGTTTATATGAAAAATCATAATTTTAAAAACTCTATATATAGAGACTTGATTCATTTGATTTAGATATATAGAAAATATCATTTCTACCATAAGAAAATAAGAATATGAAATAAAAATAGTAGGGTAGGATGTTGAATTTTATTAAACAAAAGCATTGGATTGTTCAAAAATTAGTTGGGTGTTGAATTGTGATGTAGAAGAAAGAGAATATGATGTTGAGTATTAAAAGTTGAGGTTGAGGGTGTTGAATATGTTTTTGCATTGTACATAGTCTAAAAGGTATTGATTTCCTTACCTCCTAGTGCCTCCACGTCATCCAAAAAGTCACCTCATAATTCACTCATTGGCTACAGAACACGTAATCATTCAATCGTCATTATCTTTGCCAACCACATAATAAATCCGAAATTGGGTTTCTATCAAAATCTCAACCAATTTGGATTTATATAAAGGATATGTCGAGAGGGAAATCTGTAGTGGCTCATTAAAAGCTCAAATAAAAACTTTTAACAAAACCGGTCCATTGTTCCTCATCTCTGAATAGGTTACGTCACCATCTGATCGATCCCTTCTCCTCCATGCAGCTTTAATGGTGATCACTTCTATTAAATATCCCACATAGGTTGGGATTGAATTCCTTGGGTAGTATATATGTGATGTGGCAATCTTCTACTCTTGAGCTAGCTTTTGGGTGCGAGTTAGGCCCATTACTAATATGGTATCAGAGTCGATGGTGTTGGCCCAACAGGCAAATTTCCACAAAAATTGTTTACCACTTATGTGACCCATATAAGTGGCATGTCTTATTGTATTTCTGAGATTTTGGATTTAGGTTGTTTCCCATTTGGACCATTTCCCACCCACATCTCGAGAAGGCCTATTAAATATCCCACATCAGTTGGGATTGAATTCCTTGGGTAGTATATATGTGATGTGGCAAGTATTATTTTTGCGAGAGTGTTGATGAGTACGTGTATAGCTGACATGTCAAGATACAAGACTGGCCAGGTAAAAATTCTGGTGTATGGATACTTCATCTCATTTTGGATTCCTGTATTACTTTTTGCTCAGTTGACTTATTTTGAATGTTTGTAGATGGGTTTAAGATGGAGAACGGAAAAGGAAGTAATATCAGGAAAGGTTAGTATTACTTCAAGTTCTACTTTTTTTGTTGTTGTTGATTTCTTTTGGAAGTAGCTACGAGGAGTTTTGTGTTTAAATGCACTGCTTCTCTGTCAGGGTTTATGTATGGGAGCAAACAGTGTGAGAAAAAGGAAGGGTTAGCAAGTTGTGAAGCATGTAGCTTTAGGAATTTTCTCAATTACTGTTATGTATGCGTCTGTGTCTGAGTATCTCACTGAGCTTATTGAATTTGCAGGTGAATTTTTCTTATCATGAAGCTGGTGAAGACAAACACACCCTTGTAAAACTAGTAGTTTGTGAGAGGTGGGCACTCATTGTACAGGCTTACTCATCTCTATATCTTATTTACACTCTGAATAGAATTTGTGGTGGTTTTAGATATTGAATTTCTATGACGATGACTCTTGGTTTGTTACTATGCTTTTGTATAACACTTGCTTGGTTTGAATAAATCTTGACAACCTGCTCTTCTTTTCTTTCTATATCCAACATTTTTGGCACTAGATGTGCGGAGAAGCTTTACTAAAAAGATGAAAGGAGGGTGAAAGATTAGAGAGTAAAGAATAGAAAAAGCAGAAAACGGTATGGATAAAGAAATTAGCATCATGTTACAACTAAGGGTTATTTCTGTTTTCCTATCATATTAAGCTAAATACATTCATTTGAAATTCAGGAATCAATCGTGCAGTGAAGATAACACAGACGAAGAGGAAAGGAGAAAAGGTGTGGTGTTTATTAAGCCTAACATATCGTGAGTCTATTCTATTGTATAGAAGGCAGGCTTGGGTTTAGATTTTTCCTATATTTTGGATTATAAAACTACAGAAGGAAATGAATAAACTTGTGTTCCATAATGGCAGGTATTAAAAAAGAGCAAGTCCAAGTTGGAGGGTGGTGATACATAAGGCAAGGATGATGAAAACTTCGACGAATTCATGGAAAGAATGTTTCCAATAAATATCACACCTTCAACGTTAGAACAAAAAACAATAACTAAAAAATAATGACAGTCAAAAATTACATCAAACTTTATAATAAATTTAAGACAATTCTTTCAAATGATTACGATAAGATTCCAAAATTTTGATTACTACGTAACTGAGGAATTGATCTGCCTGATTTATTGAAATTTTGCATTGGTTACTCAACTGAAATCCCCTTCTACCATATCCACAAAATGTCTTATTGCTTTTAGATTGTATATTTTTTATTTTTGATTGTAAGATGATTTTTTATAAAACATACGACTAATTATAAATAAAAAATAATTATAACAAAATTTTTAAAAGAGCATAAGATACAAATAAAAATGTAATCATTCTCCATCACGTAACAAGGTTTCGGAGACAGGTAAGGCTGTTGAGCAAGATACGGCTATGACGGACATGAGTGAAAAGGCTCGGCCGCCAGGGGATCCGCCGGATGCCTCGGCTTCATGGGTTTCAAAGGTAACGGGGACTACGATGGGAGGCTTACCAACGTCTGAGAGTGTCTTAGACGATGAGTTTGTATCAGCGCATTTGTGCCTTGAGTTTCCTAATGAGGAAGAGGGGGAACCATTGATTACGATTGGAGAGGAGGTGATTGACGCGGTGAATGGATTATGGAAGCGTTGCATGATCGTAAAGGTGTTGGGAAGGCATATACCAATCTCAGTCTTGAACCGCAAGCTAAGAGAGTTATGGAAGTCAAATGGAGCGTTGTATGTGTTAGATCTACCCAGACAATTTTTCATTGTTCATTTTGAATTGGAAGAGGAATATCTTGCGGCTCTGACAGGGGGGCCCGTGGAGAGTGTTCTGCAGCTATCTAATAGTGCAGGATTGGTCTCCATCCTTTGAGCCGCTGCGAGATGATATTGCTACAACACCAGTTTGGGTGAGACTGACGAATATTCATGTTAGCTATTATCACAGGTCGATCTTGATGGGAATTGCACGTGGTATGGGGAAGCCGATTCGGGTTGATATGACGACTCTGAATTTTGAAAAAGCTCACTTTGCCAGGATTTGTGTGGAGGTGAACTTATCTAAACCATTGAAAGGCACGGTGTTAATTAATGGAGAACGGTACTTTGTGGCATATGAGGGGTTGACAAATATCTGTGCGACCTGTGGGATATTTGGTCATGCTGTGCATTCTTGCCCGAAGAGAGTTATTGAGAGAGCGGTGGTTCCGACAGAATTGATCAGTGGAACTCCTTGTACTAAAGTAGCTCACCATGAGGTCGACTTCATGATGGTTGGTAAACAAGGACGGAAATCAAGAGGGACAGCCAGTAATGGGACTCCCACGGCGGGGCGCTCCAGAGGAGAACTGGCGAGGAATCTTAAAGAAATCCGCAGAATCTGAGAATGGAGATCTCAAATCGATTTGGTAACTTGGAAGTAGAATCGATTTCACCGGAGATACCAGAAGTTGCCAATATTGTCGGAGCAAATAAGGAAAATGAATTTGTGCCGTTTCAGGCACGTAAGGATTCGAAGGGGTCACAAGGCAGGGATTCGAACCTATCTCTGGAATTGGCGAAGAAGACCATTAACCGTAATGGGCCTCGTTCAAAACGGATGGGTGGAGTTAAACCCCTAGAGCCTATTGGGCTGAAAAAGAAACAAGGGGCCTCTAACAAGATTTCAAGGGGTCTAATTTTTGGTTTGACGAAAGAAGAAGAAAGACTGTCGGCGAATGGGAAGAGACTGAGAATGGAATCAGATAGAATGGGAAGCCCAGGTGGGTGTTTCGTTAGTAATCGGAGTGGAAATTTGGAGGTGGATAACTCGGGGTCTACTACAATGATCACAAACACAACAGTCAGCTCGTGATGGCTATGCGGGATGAGGTTGTAGCTGATTCGATGAGAGACTCACCGGGGGGAGAGGTCGATTTGGGAGTGGCCTAATGCCACGCCCCGGTAGTTCAGATTGTTGAGTTTCCTTTTCTAATGAATACTATTCTTTGGAACTGCCGAGGGGCGAATAAACAGAACTTCAGAAGAGCAATACGGTATATGCTGAAGAAATTTAAGACTGATATTCTCGCCTTGTTTGAGACACATGCCGGAGGAGATAGGGCGGCTCGGTGTCAAAGTTTAGGGTTCGAGAAATAATTTCGGGTATATGCCATAGGCCAGAGTGGAGGGATTTGGCTCTTATGGAAAGCAGAGATTGGAGAGGTGACGATTATAGAAACGTCGGATCAATTCATTGCCGTGAATATTTGTAAGGGTGAGGAGGTGGTGAATGTCGTTGTTGTATATGCAGCTCCGTCTGTAAGCCGTCGAAGTGGTTTGTGGGAGACGATGAGGGACGTTGTGCATCGGTTGGATGGACATGTGATCATAGGAGGGGATTTTAATACCATTGTGAGGTTGGATGAGAGAACATGAGGTAGTGGCAGGCTCTCAGCTGACTCTTTGGCTTTTGGTGATTGGATTCACAGTCTCTCACTGATTGATATGGGTTTCTGTGGTAATAATTTCACGTGGAAGAGAGGAAATGCTGGAAGTACTTTTGTAGCGAAAAGACTGGATCGCGTCCTCTGCTGTGCCCATTCGAGATTGAAATGGCAGAATGCCAAAGTCAAGCACTTTCCATTTTTGGCATCTGACCACGCGCCGTTGTATCTGCAACTCTGTCCGGAGACTGCAAAAGACCCGAGACGAAGGCCATTCCTGTTTGAGGCGGCGTGGCTACAACACCTGAGTTTTCGGGAGCTTCTCACAGCATCGTGGGATGGGAATTTAAAAACACCAAAAGCCTTGAATATTCTACGAATTAAATTTAAGAGGTGGAATAGAGATGTATTTGGGGATGTGCATAAGTAGAAGGAGACACTAATGAATGAAATTACAGTGGTCCAGGAAGCCTTAGATATAGCTCCAACTGATGAGTTTCTCACTAAGGAAGACGAGTTTAATAGAGAGTTCGATGCAATGCTGGAACAAGAGGAAGTCATGTGGCTCCAGAAGTCTAGAGAGACTAAAATTGCTCTTGGAGACAGCAATACGAAGTTCTTTCATATGTCAACGGTGATTCGGAGACGGCGGAATCAGGTTGAACAGCTAAGGAACGATGAGAATCAGTGGGTTTACGAGGCAACTGAGTTGGAGAGCCTTGTGGTGAAGTATTATCAGAGACTGTATTCAATGGAAGATGTGTCAAGTGAGGTTGAACCATTACCTAGAGGTGGGTTTGTCACCATGTCAAGTGAGGAACGGAGGGGCTTGAACAGGGCTTTCACAGCGATTGAGGTAGAAGAAGCAATGCGAAGTATGGGAAAGTTCAAAGCTCCTGGTCCTGACGGTTATCAACCCGTTTTCTACCAAGATTGTTAAAATGTTGTGGGAGACTCTGGTACGGTTTGTCTTGGACTTCTTTGAGACAGGGGTGCTTCCACAGGGTACAAACAATGTATTTGTGGTCCTTATTGCCAAAGTGGTAGCACCAGAGAAAGTGACTCAATTCCGCACCCATTAGCTTGTGTAATGTCCTGTTTAAGACCATAACAAAATGTATGGTGATACGTCTAAAGCGGGTGATTGCAAAGTTGATTGGACCAGCCTAGTTCAGTTTTATCCCGGGTAGATTGAGTACGGACAATATTGTGGTAGTCCAAGAAACAGTTCACTCAATGCGCCGCAAGAAAGGTCGAAAAGATTGGATGCTTTTAAAGGTTGACCTAGAGAAAGCGTATGATCGGATCAGATGGGACTTCCTAGAAGATACTCTTCGGACTGCGGGATTTGATGATTGTTGGGTGAGATGGATCTTAGAGTGTGTCAGGAACCCGGCAATGACTGTTTTATGGAATGGTGAAAAAACAGAGGAGTTCAAGCCATCGCGTGGACTTCGTCAAGGTGATCCGATTTCACCATACTTATTCGTTCTTTGTATTGAGCGTCTCTGTCATATGATTGACCGATCCATGGTTATGGGGGAATGGAAGCCTATATCTCTTTCACGAGGGGGGACCAAACTTTCTCATATATGCTTTGCAGACGATCTGATTCTTTTTGCTGAAGCATCAGTCTCCCAAATACGGGTCATAAGGGATGTGTTGGAGACCTTCTGTGTTGCATCCGGGCAGAAAGTTAGTCTGGAGAAATCCAAGATCTACTTCTCGAACAATGTGTCACGAGACTTGGGCAAGCTAATCTGTGATGAAAGTGGCATTGGTTCCACAGTGGATCTTGAGAAATGTTAGTGCTCCAGAAACGCATCAACAAGGATACCTTTGGTGAGGTACTTGCGAGAGTATCCTCAAGACTATCGGGCTGGAGAGGCCATGTTCTGAGTCTTGCAGGGAGGTTGACTCTGACGAAGGCGGTTCTATCCTCTATACCGGTGAATACAATAAGCACTATAGCCTCGCCGAAGTCGATATTGGATGGTCTAGATAGAGTATCTCGATCTTTCCTTTAGGGTAGTTCATCTGAGAAAACAAAACAGCATTTGGTGGCCTGGGAGAAGGTCTGTCTTCCACGAAGTGAGGGAGGTCTTAGAATTTGGGAAGCGCAAAAGATGAAGACGGCCTTATTGTCTAAGATAGGGTGGCGTCTTTTTCATGATGACTCGAGCCTATGTTCTCGTGTCTTACGTAGTAAATATAACGTAACGTGTATCCGTGATCGGTTGTGGCTGTCAGCCAAGAGACCGGGTTCATCAACATGGAGCAGTGTGAAGATAGGACTGTATGAAGTAATTCTAAGAGGAATGAAGTGGATTGTTGGGGATGGTTGGGACGTTGAGTTCTGGAGGGACAAATGGTTGAATAATGAGACATTGCACGATAGAGCGGTCCTTGAAGTACCCCCTGATTTGCACTCTTTGCGAGTACGGGATCTATGTATCAGTGGTGTTGGTTGGAATCTGGGGAGTATCTTGCCTTATATCTCACAAGGTGTTTGTATGGAATTGGCAGCAGTGGTTATTGATAATGTCACAGGAGCGAGAGATAGACTGTCATGGGGGAACTCCTCGAATGGTGAGTTCACAGTCAAATCAGCCTATGCATTGTTATGAGAAAATGCTGTCCCGAGACCAAACATGGAGAAGTTTTTTCGCTGTATCTGGAGGGTTTTGGCTCCAGAGAGGGTTCGACTTTTCATCTGGTTAGTTGCTCACCAAGCAATTATGACAAATACTGAGCGTTTTCGACATCATATTAGTGAGTCAAGTATGTCTCAAGTTTGTAAAGGTGGGGAGGAAACAATAATGCATGTTTTGCGAGACTGCCCGTCAATTGCAGGTATTTGGAATCGAATTGTTCCGTCTCGTAATAAGCAGAAGTTCTTTCATGCTTCTTTGTTCGAATGGCTTTGTAGTAATCTGGGGTCTGGAGAGGAGGTAGATGGGTGCTCTTGGGGTACTCTCTATGCAGTGGGGGTTTGGTGGAGTTGGAAATGGCGTTGTGGGTATGTGTTTGGTGAAGTGGGTAGATGCAGAGACCAAGTTAAGTTTGTGCGGGAGAGGGCATTGGAAGTGAGTAAGGCACACATGCTCCAGCAGGAGAGTGGTGGAGTACCAGTTCTGATGGATACATTGATATCATGGCAACCGCCGGGCGAAGGTTGGCTGAAGTTAAATACAGACGGCGCGTCTCATGGCAATCCTGGTCCAGCTGCTGCCGGTGGAGTTTTAAGAGACGAAGCAGGGCGGTGGTGTGAGGGGTTTTCTGTGAATGTCGGAGTATGCTCGCCCCCCCCCTGGCTGAGTTATGGGGAGTTTATTATGGACTGTGTATGGCATGGGGGAGGAGAGTTGCAAGACTGGAGTTGGAAATAGACTCGAAGATGGTGGTTGATTTGTTAGCGGCAAGGATCAATGAGTCTCATCCCCTGTCCCCCTGGTACGTTTGTGCCACGGCTTCTTATCTAGGGACTGGCTAGTCCGTATTACTCATGTTTACAGGGAGGCTAACCATCTTGCAGATGGGTTAGCTAACCTCATTTTTGATTTATCGTTTGGTTATCATTGTTTTATGTTAGTTCTGAGTACTATTGAGTTTCTTTTGGAGGAGGATGTAAGAGGGTCTGGTGTTTTGAGGAGGACCCGTGTTTAACTTTTTTTTATTGAATAAATTGTAGGGAGAAATCCCTATCTCCTACCCCAAAAAAAAAAACAATAACTAAAATATAAATAACTAGTATGCAAGCCGTGCGTAGCGCGGCACAGTCTCTAATAGGTTACTAAAAGTTATTTTGTTGTTGTTACATAAAAATGTTGTAAATAAAGTGTTAGAGTTTTATTTTTTGGTCAAAGAGAAAAAGAGGACAGGTGTAAAAAAAATACACTACTGAAGTGAAGGCTTAGGAGGGAAAGAAGTTCTCTAATTATATACAAGATTCTATTTTTATATATAATTTTAAATCGTTTTGTAATTTATATGTACGAAAATAAATAGAAAATTATTTTAAATAATCTTATGTTGTTATTAAATTAGACATGTTATTTAAGGTATATAATAAGAGTGATTTGATTATGTTTTATTAGGTATATTAAATTATATATGTACGGTAAGTTTTTTTGGATCGCACCGAAGTAATGTCCTTTGCAACAATTGTGATTGATCGTTTAAGAGAGAGAGAGGGGGGGGGGATGTGTAGATGTCTCATAATAGGATATCCAAGTGCCGTCGCTATTATATTTTTTTTTTTGGCGCATAGAGAAACAGACATAAAAGTCATATATATTTTCTCTTAAAAATTATTTGGTGTCATAGTTAGATATCGAGTAATCGAAAATAATTATCCAGGAATTTGGGTGGGGTTAGGTTTGAGAAATCCATATGTAGATTGAAACTCTAATATATTTGATTATCGTAATTCGTTAAATATGAAGGATCGAGAGAGTTGTTTTGGAGTTCTCTCTCATACATAAACTTACATTTCTTCTTTCTACTCTTTTTTCTTTTGTTATCTCTTTTTTTTTATAGTGAAGTCGACTTATCCGGTTGTTTTTTTAATATTTATTATGTGATTTTACGGGGTGGTTTTAATATTTATTACTACTGGAAAATCTTACTACTTGATATTTAAATATTTAAATTTATTAAAGATATTAAATTTATATATAATATTCCAAATTAAATTAGATATAATATTAAAAGTTCATTAATAAATAGTATTATGTTTTAAAAAAATATAATCGTAGAGATATTTTTTGTTAAAGAATAGTAGATATATTTATTTAATAGATATTTCATTTTGTGATTTTTTGTAATTTAGATATAATGAGTAAGAGAATTACATAAACAAATAAAATTGATAATATATCAAAAATTTATAATCATATTATGAGAATTATTTATTTGGTATTAAGTTATTTGTAACATGCAACTTTTCTTTACAGAAATTGATATCATATGATCAAGATATGTTATATGACAAAGTTTTGGAGAAGTGTTTATTTGTTATGTTAGGATTAAAAATTTTGTAAATAAGAAAAAGAAATTGCAGAGAATTAAGAGCAAGTTCTTATAGAATTTACAAATTATATAATTATCAAAGGAAATTTTTAGTCCAAAGAAACAATAAAATATAAACTTTTCTTTTTGGGAATTAGCATTATATATAGATATAGATATATAATTATCTTTTTATTTTTAAAGTTATTTCCATTTCTAATATGGTTTTTCTATAAATAAAACCTTTTCTTTTTGAAATTAACGATTTAGATATATATATATATATATATATATATATATATATATATATAANTCTTACATGTAAATATAAATGTTCCTTAACAGAGTATTTTTTCATCATTTATATTTAACTATGACTATAAATTAATAATAGGGTAAATTGCTGAAAATGTCAAATTATCAAACAACAAATAAAATTAATAATTTTAGTAATGGCAATCAAGTTTTAGTTTAGTAGCCAGTATATTATGAATTTACAAAGAAAAACAAAATTCATAATATACTGGCTACTAAACTAAAACTTGATTGCCATTACTAAAATTATTAATTTTATTTGTTGTTTGATAATTTGACATTTTCAGCAATTTACCCTATTATTAATTTATAGTCATAGTTAAATATAAATGATGAAAAAATACTCTGTTAAGGAACATTTATATTTACATGTAAGAATATATAAAAAAAATTTGAAAAAATATTTACTATATGTTAAGGAACATTCATGTACCTTCAAAACTTCGGATGGTGACATACAAATTAATAATAGGGTAAATTGCTGAAAATGTCAAATTTTTTGAAATTTCTTCCAAAAATATCATTTTAGGAAATTTATTCAAAAAATATCACTCTACTATGGAGAAATATCTCTTGTGCCCATGTGGAATGTTTTGCGTAATTTTTTTGACGTCTCATGAGTCAATTTATGTAAGAGTAAATTTAAAAATATGTGGTATATTAAAGTTAACTTTAGGAGGGAGTATGATATGGTTGGCGTGTAAGACACATGTTTGTAAAATTTAAGCCTTGTGAAAGAAGAATGAAAGATGAGGATACAAAACATTTGGGAGTAGTGTCTTATACACAACATAAAGATTTTGATAAATTATTGATGAGAGAGAAAAACATCCTTAAGAGAGGAAAAAAAAATCGAAAGAGAAGCTTCAACAATGAAATGCACAAAATACACATGACTTGCATGAAACTGCCATCGTGTCGACAATGGAGTATAAGAAAGTCATGTTTGGATATTTATTGCAGGTATATGGCTTTGAAACCATTGTTTATTGTAGCCTGTGAATGGGGTTCCAGTGGTGGCGAAGAATGGGTGTTCAAAATGGATAAGAATAAAATGGGGAAGATGATGATTGTAAAGAAGGATGTATGTATAGAGGAATATTTGAGATGGTTGCAATGTATAGGATCAGGGCCGGTTCTGGGCAGAAACTTCAGAAGCAGGTGCTTCCAGCCCATTTTTAAATATGTAGTTTTCTAGCCCCTATTTTTTATAACTTCTTCAATAGTCTAGTTGGTTTATACTTGTGATTCCTTTGAAAGAGGTGAGAGGTTCGAACCTATACCTCTTTTGTATTTTTTTATTTTTTTTCCTTTCTAACCTATTAATTAATAAATCTTTTTTTTTTTGCTTCCAGTCCAAAATTTTTCAAAACCGGTACTGTATAGGATAGCAGTGGTGGCGGAGAATGGGAGTTTAACATATTTAACGATAAGATGGGGAATATATTCTATTTGGATGAACATATGAGAATTCATTGGTTATTTACCAATATACACAAACACATGTACATGTATTCAAGTAGCATAGAAGTAAATGTGCGTACATTATTATAGTAATACAAATGAAGATAAATTAACATGTACTTTACATGTAAAGTATGTACAAAAAAACTTTATAAATTAATTGTTCCAATGCAGCGTTCTGCTCGAAGAGTCGTAACTTTCATCGGTTTTTCGGACAAACCGCTCGGAAAAAACAGGACGATCAGCTGGATATTCAAGGGAATGTCAGGCAGCTCGGCATTTCTGTCCGGACAGAATGCCGAACTGGTCAGCTCACCCTCAAAATGCCGAGTTGACAGCATCCTACTCGAAGAATCGTGATTTTTATCGGCTTTTAGGTAAAATCTCTCGAAAATTAGCTTTTCGTGTCATTTTCACAAAGTTATCGATAAAATAGTTTCAGCAGGGATTTCCCGAATATCGATCTTTTTCCGAGGTTTTCAAACATGGAAGGTTATTCCGATATTCGAACATTTTAATCGTTAATTCTGGAAGTGCGGGTTTTGATCCCAACAGTTAGCCCCCCAGCTCTTCAGTCCCATGTATGACGAGGTAACTAAGGAGTGTAGAGCGGGACTAAGGAGCTAAGATGTTCGGATCTTCGGCCTTAGCAAAGAATCGACAATCTTTGTTGAGCGATCAGAAAACGGGTTGCTACTGAGGTGCCTGAGTCAAGTGGAAGGTTGTTTTGGCTATACCAAGAGGGTGGATTCAGCCGTTGGTGAGAGGAAAGTAGACCCGATGTTTTTCTCAGTGGACTTATGAAAATTTCGGCTGAGTTTTATGCTCTGAGGGCTGCTGGAGTTTTAGGTGTCTGGTATGTGAAACAATAATCGATTTGGGATGCGCTTAGGACGTTACCTCATTAAGAACCTTCTTAAGAAGACCCGATGGGAGAAAGCATAGTAGAGGAAAAGAGTGTAACGCGCGTTAATATCAGAACTATTTTTCCCAGAGGAAGATTAAGTTTGTACAGGTCTTACGAGAATTCTTCTAAATTAAGTTTCTCGAAAGTTATTCGCAAGAGACCAGAAAGGAGGCAAGGAACGCCGATCTGGCTGTGCATATGTTTAATGTTGAGCTGGCTGTTGAGGCAGGGTGATGCCGAGCTTGCCAGCATGCATGAGTTTTCACAAGTAAGGTAGAAATCAGAGTGAAAAAGTACCTAGCTGGCTGCATGTGTGCATGGAGCCGAGCTGGCTGTATGATGCTGAGCTGATTGTCAAGGGAATGCCGAGCTGATTGCCATGCACGGCTTCCTATGGAGACCATTCGTGTCAAGCAAGTTTTTTGTAGGAACCAACCAGGAAGCAAAGAATGCCGAACTGGCTGGCTGTGCATGATGCCGAGCTGGGTATTGCTCCTCATGGAGAGGTTCGATCAGGAGGTGCTGGGAGTGCCGAGCTGGTTTCAATCCTAGCTGCACATACCCCTTCTGATCTGGCTGTGCATTGCGACGCTGAACTGGATGCTTGTATCGGTTTTTACCAAGAACTGTTCGAGTTTACGTTTTTCGAAAGCTTTCGTGCAAAGATGAGAAAATACCGAGTTGTTAAGGGCGTTGTAGGGGACTGTTCCCTGTTTCGTCCTTTGCCGTAATGAGCAGTGTTTTCGTGTACTGTTCATGTCCCGCATAGTACTGTTCACGGGTCCCGTTTTCATTTTCTATATAATGGAGGCTCCCCCTGCCTTCATTCTAACAAGTTCCCATATTCTCTAAGGTAATTCTCTCCGTTCTCTCTTCTTTCTCTCTCTAGTTAGATCCTTAAGAACGTCAAGAACACTTAGAACACTTTTCACTTCGAAGCAAAATGTCATTTGATCCAAGTTCTACTGGGAATGATATCCCGTGGGATGAAATTGGTCATGTGATTGTTGGGGAAAATACGTCCGAGGAAGGTGGGGGCTCGTTCGGTTTTAGTTATACAAACTCAATTCCAACATGGAATGATTCAGGAGTTCGTATAAAACTCGAGGAGCACGATGGATCCTATGTGATCCCGCGTGCAGCTGAACCCTTCGTCCTGAAAGCTTGAGTTAAGAAAGAGGCAGAGTGTATGCTTGAGAAAGGGATCCAAGATGATGACGATCCTCCGAGCATGTTTAAGAAGGAGAAGCGCGGGAGAAAACTCGTAACCGACGGTCCAAGTCTATGTGGAGACAGTAGTATATGACACCTTCGGTCGATGTTTCAGTTTTCGGAAGGGGTCGAGATAGTCGTGCCAGGCGCGGAGGACCGCTGCGACAATCCACTTCCGGGTTGTTTTACTGTTTACGAGTCATATTTTGACTCATGCTTCCTTACCTTTCCCATCCCTACGTTAGTGCTGCAATTTCTTGCGGCTTATAACATGGCGATGGGTCAGATAACCCCGAGGGGGTTGAGGATCCGGCTGAGCCTGATCATTTTGATTTTAGAGCGCAACCTCCGAATTGGGGTATGGCATTTGTTGGGACTCCTTGATGTTAAGGCGTCCAAAGAGCCCAAAACGTATTATATAGCACCGAAACCGGGTCGGGGGATTTTTCAAGAGCACATCAGTAAAGATGAGCCTTGGATGAGCTTCTTCTTTTTTTTTGTCAGGGTTAACAAATTCTCGGTTAAGCCTTGGTTCACGCGAGAAATTGTTACCCGTTGGTCGAAAATCGGTAGCTAACTCTTGGTTTGCTAATGCGTTTCATCGATTTGCGTATGTTTAGGAGTTCATGATCACTTACATCTTTGGTTGATGCTTTCTTTTCACAGTTCGTCCTTCTTCCAAAGCAATTCCTTCAGACCTTTATCAAGTGTGGATTGCATTGACTGCTTCGGGGAGATTGCGCTGGGACCATTTCCCTTTTAAGAGAGTTATTGCAGCATGTTTCTCACAGAGCGAACATGATTTATTTGATCTCTATGCCACTCCTCCGAAGAGAATGGGCAAATCGAGAACACCAGCGGGTCAGTTCCTTGAGCAGGAGAAGGCGTACGCTAAGGCGAGTGATGCTTCGCCCTGTCCGGATGAGATTGAGGAGGGAGAGATCCCTTCTGCTCCTGAGAGCCGCCCATCTGCTTCGGAGAAGGGGAAGGGCATCACCTCGAGCGAGGAGAGGCCTAGTAAGGCTTCGTCCAGGAATAAATGGGCTGAAGCTTTCGAGTTTCACTTCCCCGAATTCATAGAAGATGGGAGTGGCCTTGATCCCTCTGAGCTTCTGAGTGCCTTTCATCGTCCCGGGTCCGAGGCTGTCTTTCCGAACGAACCTCGGAAGAAGAATATATTCGGGAAGGTTGGTCGGAGTAGTTTCAGGGTATTATCTGTTTCTTAACGTGCTGGTTGAGTTGTTCTTTATTCCCAACTTATCTTTTGTTTTGTTTTTGCAGCTCTTTGCCCATGTGACTGACATGGCCAGAAATTACGAGAAGGAGAACTCGTATTTGGCTCAGCAAGCTGCGGAGGCTGAAAGAATTGCTAAGGAGAGGTCCACAGAGGCGATTTGTCTGAGGAACGAGTTTGAGGCAGCTAAAGTCACCCGTTCTGAGGAACTGGACCGTGTTAGGTCCGAGTTGCTCAGGCTGAGGGATGAATCAGAGAGAAAGATGCTGAAGGCCTTCGAGCTGGATAGAGAATCTCTCGCAAAAAAGGTATCGCTGCAAAGGCAATAGTGCTAGGGCCTTGGTGAGCCATATCGAGGAGGCCAGGGTGGAGCTTATCCTATCGGAAACGGTGGCTTCCAACCTGGAGCTTTACGCTTCGTTTGAGTCCAGGGACAAGCCCAGGATCGCAAAGTACAAGGGTGAGTTGCTCGACGGGAGGTCGAGGTTTGCTGAGACAAAGGTGAATTTTGAGGGTATGATGAGTACGCTTAAGAGTTACCTAGTTGCCTCTCCCCAAGCACAAACGCTTAGTCCGATCTTTAGAGAGGACTCGATGCTCAAAGCTGCGAGTGAAGTTGGGGTCTCCAATCTTTCGGGATCAAACGACGGTGATCCAGAGTTTGGGGAGTTTGTTTCTCGCTTTGTCTCGGGAGATAACTGCGACTGAGGCGTCTCTCTTCTGATGTTGTGTATTGGCCTTGTTTAGCCATTGATTTTCTAGTATGTTTATGTATGCCCTTTGTGTGGGCTTCGCTTTCTGTCGGGCTTTGTTCCGATGGCTGTAGCAGACTCTATGCACTTAACTATTTATTTTAATTCATATTTTTCAAGCTGATTGTTTGCCTGTTGGTATGGTTTCGAATGTTGGCTATAGGAGAGTAAAGTAGTTTGGGGTTTCTTACTCTCTCGTGTTTTCCTTAGCATTGCTGAAAAATGTGGTGGTGCGTTTTAGCGTTGATATTCCATCAGCAGAGACTTGTCATGCTTTCATTTAACAAAAATATGTTTGCGTATTTTTGCTTAGAGTGCTGATGAAGTCGTGCCAGTGCTGCTAGGAAGCGTTCTGACTGGGCTTACAATAGGCTAGTGTTCTAGAAACTAGGCTATGCGTCTGTCTGGTATTAGGGGATGCGAATTGACTCCAGCTTACCTCCCCGTTTTTTCGACGTTTAAAACACTTTACAATCTCGTCTAGTGGTATGCTAGATTGTGTTTCCAAGATGTTGATACCAGTGTGCCATGGTCGGCGCTTACCGGGTTAGTGAGTTTGCAGTGGGGATTAATATAGTGCGAGTCTTTTAACATGCTGCCATGCCCCTCTCAAAGCCAAACCTAAGAACATCGTCCAAGATATACCTCTCGGATGTTACATTAGGATATACATAACCTTTTCTTATATAGCGCGCTTCTATACCCGTGCACGGGCGTTACTGAACCTCTCCTTCGTATAGAAGAATGGGTTGATGATAAGTTTCGTCCATTGGGGCCAGCAATGGTCGCAAAAGAGTTTAGTGAAATCGGTTTCATTTATTTCGTATGTTTGCATGCTGGATCGCGGATATCAGGAATAATATCGACGTGTTTGTTTAGTTTCCGAGAATTGATCCGAGATTTTCGTTTTAAGACGATCATCTCTGGGAATCGAGAGTTCGGAAATCCTCTATTACTAGGAGTTCAGAACTTTATTTTGAGGCTATGAACTTTTTGAAGATCCGGATGCCTTTTTTTTTTTTTGCTTTTTCAAGCCTTTTGGGTTCGGAATTTTCGTATAAACTCGAGACATCTTTTAAGCTTGGAACTCTTTGTGCACAAAATTCAGAACTCGTTGACTCCTTTTGATAGAAACGTCAAAGTTTTTGATTTTTTGGGTTCTCGGGACTATCTATGGTAACATGAATGGTGATGAGTGTGTATACACTCCCACTCCCCCCTTTTTGTTTTTGGAGGGCTAACTGTACCTTTCCCAAGAATGGTTGCTTACGTACCTCTTTCGAGGATCCAGCCGTCTCGTAGTTCTATTTGTGTTGAATACGTTTTTTGATTTTTTTTTATTTTGTGGCATTTTCTCGAGTCGTTCGGAGTTTAGACTCGAGCTAATGGCGCTGCTTTTGAGTTAGGATGGAGACTAGGTCTCTATGTTCTGAACCTGGGATGGTTCAGGTGCATCCTTTGATGCCTTGGAGCCAGTTGAGGAAGTTTCGGCTTCCTGGCCTGATGGTGTTGTCTCCATATTAGAAACTTCTTTTGGAGTTTTGTTAGTAGGAGTTTACCTTGCTGACTTTGTCTTGGTCCGTTTGGGAGGTCCCTCATTGCTGATTTGGAGTTTCCGAAATTTGAGTTCTGCTAAGAAACAAACTCGGGATTCTGATGTGATCTTGAACCAGCTTGAAGATCAAGGCTTGGAAAGTAAGGACAAAGAGGATGATCTGATCATGCCAAAAGATCCAATGACTCGTTCCAAGACAAAGAAGCTTAATGAAGCTATTGGTAACATTCTCTTGATGTCTTGGAAGCAAGAAGATGGTCTTGGTGAAAGATTGACCAACCGTGATACTCTCATCTCCTAACAGCCATTTCAAATTCAAGTTGATCATCATCTTGGTAAGTGTCACTCGTGGGTGCTCTTTTTCCCTTGATTGGTTTTGTCCCACTGAGTTTTCCAATCAAGGTTTTTAGCGAAACCTTTTATTTCACTTCGCATCTCCTAGATGATGATCTTGGTCGAGCTTCCCTTCCTTTGGACTGGCTGTTTACTGATCTTATGTTATGTTTTAGACTAAGGTTTTATTTCCTTTAATGGGCCGAGAAAACATAAGACCATTACCTGATCTCGAAACCAATGGAGGCCCCATCTTGCCTGATGTTTGCTCACCGATGAAACTTAAGAAAACATTCGGAGATACCAGGGAGATGGATGACTGTTGAATGGCTGGATTAAAAATCCATCTTTTGTCTCTGCTCTTAAACAGTCAAATTGCAATCACGCATGTAAAAACAAATTTCAGAAAACAAAGTGAGAAACAATAATGTAGATTCGAATTTCCAAATACCATGGCTGATAATGAATCGTTGGAGGGTTATAATTTCATACGAATTAAATATGCTTTGGAATTAAAGGAGATTTTACCTTTTTCTTTGTTCATCTCACTGTAGGGCTTAATTTGAAACCTCAGAAGATATGTTCATCATCTCTTCATAGTTTTTGTGGTTTATCAAACAATTACAGCAAATGGTCGAAAGAGAAAGTATAAATGTAAATGGGTATACGTTTTTGAAATTTGGATCGATTGAATGGATAAAGAAACTGAAGCAGCAGCAGTAACAACTCGCGTGAGAAGATGAAACTATCCAATCGACCCAACAGCAGTGAGGAGATATGGCAGACGTGTAAAATGAATTAAAAAATTAAAAGGAATTGGCAATTGCAAAGGGCCGGCAAGTGGAGGAGTTTTGCTGGTCTTCTTAGCCACTGTTGCTCAGATTTCGATTGAGGAATTTGGAGGTGTGAGTAGCTTTTCACAGACGTCATAGTATTTATGGAGTGAGTGGGGAAGAACTGAAGGGTCACGCTGAACCGTTCAGCTTATGAATAAAAAAGACATTTACGGGAGAAGGAAGATGATGGTATCTTTAATTTTGGGTTCGAAACAGAAATGTTCACCATTAAAGCTGCGGGGAGGAGGATAGCAGGAAGAAGGATCGATCGAGGAAGAGTTAGGGGAGACGGTGAAGGAAATTTTTAACATTGTGGACAACTTAGGGTTTTTTTAGGAAGAACTATATATTTGGGCCATTAACGGGCCAGGTCCGATTCGATTCTCGGCGATGAAATAGAGGTCCATATACATTAAAATATGTGTTTGATGGGTTTGTTTTGTAGCAAGTCTTTGATATCGCAAATAAGAGAGCTAATGAGTGAGATGAGGTGGCCCTATCTAATTGGTGGGATGAATATATGAATTATGAGGTGGAATTAAATCTGACGTGGATACACTGAGAAGCAATGGAATCAATCCCTTTTATGTAAAAAGAAATTGTAACACTGATTATATAAATGCACGGATTAACAGACAATTTTATGGTTATGATATAAATTAAAAAGATATATTAAATTTATATATTAATTAGCACAGTCTATAAGTAGAGGTATGTATTTTTCAGTTATTCTGAGTTCGGGCACGAAAAAACCATTTCTCCGTTTATATTAGTTAGATGTACACTAAAATGTAATCACATAATTAAACAATTAGACAAATGTACATTAATATATAATAAAACATTTATGTACAATCAATATAATATTGAAAAAAACTGACGCAAAAGCATTAATTAGATGTAGATAAATATGGTAAATAATTACATGAGATGCTTACATGAGATGATATGCAAGAACATCAAAATGAATTAAACATACGCGAACAACTTTGGTTTAAGGTGAAGAGTCGCCAAGAAAGAACGTCGAGGTTCACCATTAATGTAACTGACGAAATCTAAAACATGGTGGGGATCTGGGGATAACTAATCTATATATGACAAGTATAGATGTTCGAAAATTCCTATTATAATTTTGCCTAAAGGAATTGAAAACATATATTCCTTTACATTTTTCTTCAACCGCATCGAGGACGGCGGAGAAATAGTCAGATTTGAATACGAATTGATCTTAGTCCACATGGGATAATTATATTTAACGAAGAGTCACTGAGAAAGAAGATCTGCGTTCGCCATTAAAGAAACTTATACAAAATCTGCCATGTAGTCGAGATGTAGGATTGATTAATACAGATCTGATATGTTTATGGGTGAGAAGACATGGATTAAGCCAGAAAATAAAAAGTGAGCTTGTTTAGGTGATCTTCTATCCGTAAATGGAATCAAAAACTATAAAGTTGAAGAAATTATGGGTATAAAAAATTGTTGATTTGAGAGAAACATGAAGAATGCGGAAACTATTGAAGATGAAATGGTTTGAAATGAATGAACTTTCCACTTTTCTCGTATTTGTAAGATAATATTTTAAAAACTACAGTAAAAATCAAATGCATTGACTTGTGCATAGTGTTAGGATACAGAAATTTGTTATGCGTGCATAATATGTTACAATTTATGCACAATAGATTATATAGGGGTACAATAGACTTTATGAAAATAGAGTGTCATATTAGGAAATTAAAATAGTGTTCGTCATATGAAGAAATAAGTTTACTAAAATGTGATATTTTCAACAATTATTTTTAACTATATATAAGTGGTCACCACCCTCGATGTTATATTTTCATTATTCTTTTTCATCTAAATCTCTTACTATTTATTTTTGATTATATTATCTTGGGAAAGTAGATAATATATGTTATGAATATAATAATTTTTGCACATATGACCAATCATTTGTGGATACTTTAACTAAATTTAAAATTTGAATCTATCAAGTATATAGTTTTTTGTTCTTTTTTATTGTTTTTGTATCATAAAATTTTGTATTATTGTATTCCAAAATGTTGGATTTTGGCTTTTAAAACTCCATTGTTGTTTTTAATTTGGTTATAAGTTTGTCAAATGTGGTGGTATATACAACAAATAAAAATGATGAAGTGTCAACTTTTAAGAGATAGCTGGCTAATATGACAGTCTAATTCAACTTTATATATAGATATAAATTAACTGTGATTGATTATATTCCTTTCTTTTTATTTCTAGTTCATTTGCAGATATTTTTCTTATTTTTCTTTAGATATTTTCCTTTTATATCATCTATTAATTTACTAATTATTTTTTTGGTTGACTTTGATTTTTTTGTTGTTGCTAATTTCTTATATATATATGTATATATTATCATTACACTCATTGACATTTTCATTTAAAGTTTTTGATCTTATATTATTATCACAAAATGTCTAAACTCTTCACTTTTGTTATTCTTACAGTCCTCCTTGTTTTTGGTTTGTTTTACATCTAGAATATTTGTTTAATCATTTTCATTGTCTTCTCTTGTATTTATACAGTAAACTGAAATTTTATTTTTTATAATTAATTTTAGGGATGATGACGAAAGAAATCCAAGGAGAAAAGTTGTGTGTCAAAAAACTATCTTATGGGAATGAAGATTGTGAATCTATGGCGTGTGCTGCCGATTGTACTGAAGTTTCGAAGGGGATAGGCCAGTGTGTGAGTACAGATAGTCCATTCTGCATGTGCTCTTATAATTGCAAAAATTGATTTATTTTTTCATTATAATAATAAAATAGTGAGTAATGAAAAAAAGATAAATTTCTTTCTATATTACGTTTGATATGCATATTAATTATTTATTAAAATAAAATTAGGCTCCACATATTTTATAAGGAAAAATAATGTATATATTAATAATTTGTTGGGTTTTAAATATATAATGAGTTCAACTTGTATAAATATCGATATGGATGAAACATGTGTATATTTGTTATTCAGATGACCATTGTAATTATCAATTTCTGATTTATGTATATAAATTAAAATATCAAAAGAAAAAAAATTATTGTATTTTTCATTTTTAAAGACACTCTACTCTACGGAGATTTTTTAAAAAATGTAAAAAAAAATGTACTAAAAAATATAAAGACAAAATAATATATTTGGATCCAATCTCTGAGAAACTCAAACCTATAAACACAAGCCCACATCCAAAAACAGAACTCTGGGTTACAATTACAAAAAAAAAAATGTCAAAAAAGAAGATACATCAAATACTTCAAAAGAAGATTTCGATCAAATGTTACAATTACAAAAAGCCTTCGAGCAAAGTTTTTCTAAACAAGAGATGGATAATACTTCTAAGAAACTACCTTCTCAAGCTGTTTCAAAATTTAACGAGGTCCCTTTAAAAATGATTTTACGACAAAAGTAGACCTCAAAAATTGTTTCAAAACCTTCAAACAATTCAGAGATTGTTTTGAAGGAGTTTTCACAAAACTCTCCATCAGAGAATTTTGAAAAATCTATTTACCAAAATATTATAAATATTGAAAAAAGATTTCTTATCAACAATGCTCCGTTTTTGAAAATTGAAAAATATTTTGGAAAAACTAATTATTTCAAACCACATAATATAGACAAAACTGTGTTATTCTTTCAAATGATTTTGGAGTTAACAGATTCAGTATATTTCAAACATTTCTATCTCAGTGAGAACCATACTGATGCTGCATACTTCACTTTCAAAATTCATAAAATCATTTCACCAAGCGATTGAGAATATGATCTTAATCATAATCTAAATTTCTCTGAAACACTAACAAATCTTCCTTGTTACAATGTCCCTTTCAATTATTGGGATTATTGCCAAGCCTGGTATAATTTTTTCTTGATCTAATCCCCAAAACACAAACACACTTGGTTGAACTTTTTTTACACCACTTGTGACCTCTCTAAATCTCCTTATTGGTCTATGTCTTGGTGGAATTACTTTGGGTCTGCCACAGAAAATTTTAAAACAAAATGTTCAAAAATCATTCCAAATCTCCAAAACACATTTCGTTCCATCCCAAAAAGAGAAGAAAATTTCACCCTTACCCCTTTTTCATTCTAAATTTTATTTTACCTGGGTCTTTTCATGGACACTTGAGTTTTCATCAGATACCATTCCTATTGTGCGCAGAAAATTCCGAGTCATGTGATGGGATAAATATAAAATTTTATCAAATTTGTATCCGTCAAATATTATGACCTGGATAAAAGAACAAAATCCAAAATCCCAAAACCTTTTACTTAACCAAACACCATAAATAACATCTTTCCTGGCCCAAAAATCTAAAATGTTGTTAATGTTAGCATGAGCAAAATTTGAAGAAGAAATTAAGGCAATCTCTTTACAATTTCTACCTTCAATATCACACCAAATATCTCAGACCTTGGGAAGCGAATCAGAGTCTAATGTCCAGAATATTGATGAAGACATATTAGGCAACAGTGGAGTATGATTTCCCTCCATAAAAATACAAACCTCGACAAAAGCATTATTCCAAATTTTATGGGTACGGGTATACTATTAAAAATCTCTGGTTACTGTCACTTTGTTACGAATCATTTTCACGATCTATTTTCACAATATCAACAAATTTGCATTAATAATGGAATGGAGTCTACTGTAGACATCATTTAAATGTCCATTTATGAAGAAAAGTTTTGACTATTAGAGCCTAATGAAGACAATTTTCACATTATCATAGGCTCTGATACCATAGGTAAACAGAAGTATATAATATATATAGATAGATAATCTAAAAGATGGGTGGTTAAACTAGCTACTTAAACATATGATAATAAAAACATAAGTAAATTAAAGCACATAGCAAATCAAAACAAATATTGGACGGTTAAACCAGCCACTTTAGACAAAAAATTAAACATAAGAAAATTACATAAATAAAAATAATTACATTTATTTAAAACTTACTTAAGAAAGATTGAACAATGTTTGAAGATTACAGGGATGAGAGAGAATATGGTATTGAAAGAGAGAGGATGTATGAAAGAGAATGGAAAATGGGGAAATGAAATCGTGGCTTACAAATGATGCAAAGACCCTTTTATATAAGAGTTTACAAGGGTTATAGAAATTAAAATAATATAATATTAAGAAATTAAAATATACTAGTGGTTACTCATGGAGGATACCACTTGCCAAAGTTGGCTCCATTAGGCTCCAATAGTCAAAGTTTTCTTCATAAATAAATATTGAAATAACGTCTACAGTAGACTCAACTCCATTTGTTATTGATGCAAATTTGTCGATATTGTGAAAATAGATCATGAAAAAGATTCGTAACAAAGTGACGGTAAGTAGAGATTTGTAATAGTATACCCATACCCAAGAGATTTGGAATAATGCTTTTGCTAAGGTTTGTATTTTTATGGAGAGAAATCATACTCCGCTGTTGCCGAATATGTCTTCATCAATATCCGGGACATTAGACTCTGATACGCTTTCCGAGGTCTAAGATATTGGTTTGATATTGAAGGTAGAAATTGTAAAGAGATTGCCTTAATTTCTTCTTCAGATTTTGCTTCTGCTAACATTGATAACATTTTAGATTTTTGGGTCAGGAAAGATATTATTTCTGGTGTTTGTTTAAGTAAAAGGTTTTGGGATTTTGCATTTTGTTCTTTTATCCATATCAGAATATTTGACGGATACAAATTTGATGAAATTTTATATTTATCCCACCACTTGACGGAATTTTCTGCGGACAATGGGAATGGTATCTGATGAAAACTCAAGTGTCCATGAAAAAACCCAGGTAAAATGAAATTTAGAATGAAAAAGGGGTAAGGGTGGAAATTTCTTTTCTTTTTGGGATGGAACGAAATATGTTTTGAAGATTTGGAATGGTTTCTGAACATTTGGTTTAAAAATTTCTGTGACAGACCCAAAGTAGTTCCACCAAGGCATGAACCAATAAGGAGACTTAGAGAGGTCACAAGTGGTGTCAAAAAAAATCAACCAAGTGTGTTTGTGTTTTGGGAATTGGATCAAGAAAGAATTATACCAGGTTTGGTAATAATCTCAATAATTGAAAGAGACATTCTAAAAAGGAAGATTTTTTAGTATTTAGATTATCATTAAGATCATATTCCCAATCGCTTGGTGCAATGAATATGAATTTTGAGAGTGGAGTATGCAGCATCAGTGTAGTTCTCATTGAGACAAAAATGTTTGAAAAATACTGAATCTGTTAACTCCAAAATCGTTTGAAAGAATACCACAGTTTTGTCTTTATTATGTGGTTTGAAATAATTACTTTTCCAAAATAGTTTTCAATTGTTAAAAATGGATAATTGTTGATCAGAAATCCTTTTTCAATATTTACAATATTTTCGTAAATAGATTTTTTAAAATTATCTGATGGAGAGTTTTGTGAAAACTCCTTCAAAACAATGTGTGAATGGTTTGAATGTTTTAAAAAAAAATTTTGAGGTCTGGTTTTCTCGTAATATCATTTTTGAAGGGACCTTGTTAAATTTTGAAATAGCTTGAGAAGGTAGTTTCTTATAAGAATTACCCATCTCTTATTTAGAAAAACAAAAGTGTAATTGTAATATTTCATTCATAATCTGTTCATCAGATGGAGAAGGATTTGAAGTATTTGATGTATCTTCTTTTTTTGACATTCATTTTTGTAATTGTAACCCAGGGTTCTGTTTCTGGATGTGGGGTTGTGTTTCTAGGTTCAGGTTTCTTAGAGATTGTATCCAAAGATATTCTTTTGCTTTTATCAATCTTCTTCAGAAGCAGCGTACCTATTTTGGAGAAATTCTTGTGTCAAGAAATCTGGGAGGAAATTGGAATATCCTCCTTTAATAAATTCAATCTCAAAATCAAAGATACTTAAAATTGTTTGCCATCATGCAAAAATCTGTTTTGATGCAAGGTTTTTAGCATTTTTTTGTAAAAGGTCTTTAGCACTTTTGTAATCTATTCGTAAAAGAAATTTTTTATTTAAAAGATCACTTTGAAATGTTGGAATACACAATAAAATATTTAAAATTTCTTTTTGAATCGTATATTAATTCTTTTGGGTATCATTCCAATGTGATGAAGTAAACTGTACTATACTTTCTCGACCATTTAAATTCTTTTGCTTAAGAATGCCCCCATATCCTACATCTGAAGCATCTATTTCTACAATTTTTTATCAATCCGGATCCGCTATATGTAGATATAGGATTTCTAAGACTTGTTTTTTTTTTGTTTTTTTCAACTACTGCAGTATGCTCTTTAGTCCAAGGAGTTGGGTTTTTCTTTAAGCGACTATGCAATGGTTTAGCTATTCTATTTATACTTGGAAAGAAATCTAGCACATATTTTGAATCATAAGATGATGAGGAGTTTTCTAATAAAAGATTTGAAATTTTACTCGAAATCTTTTCTCCAAGGTCGAGTTCTTGAAGTGTGCCCTTTCTTATTACATTTGAACCACGTAAAATTTTTATAGAAGGGTTTTTTTATTGGTGTTTCTTTTGGCGAAAAATTATTACAGGGTTTTTGCCACGAGTTTTGACGAGGCTTATGGGTTTTATAGTGTATAGAATATTTTTTAGGTTTAGTTTTAGAGTAGTAGGTTTTACTGCAACCTCCTATGTAAGATTTGCTAGCTCGATTTGGGTCTATTTCGAATTGTTTGAAAAAAAAAAACCTAATAGCTGGCTTTTACATTACTGCAAGATTCTAGACATTACCGCAATATTGATGATATATCTAACAAACTTTAAAAGTATTATCTTTTGATTCACGATCTAGTTTTTTTTAGGTAATACAATATAAATATATAGGGCAAATCTTTATTTTAGTACACTTATGAGTTTTTATCCCCAAAATATTTTGGGAAGGAAGAAAAGATAAGCATGTTTCATTAATTGAACAAACAGACTCTTTTACCCTTATCCCAGTAAATCCCTTCCCTACGAATACTCAAGAAATCTCGACGAACGACATAACTCACCGTAAATTTGAGAATTCGCTTTTACTGTTGCCGGAGATTCAATCGTAGCTGTTGATGACAGAGAATTGATCGTTGCTATTGACGATGGAGAATCGATCAGTTGCATTCCAGTTCACCATCGTCAACTCGAATACAAAGGTAAGATTTCGAATTTCAAAATCTCAAATTCGTTGTAAAACTCATATCGATGGAAATGAATAATGTTTCGACTGTCTTATGACTGTTTTAGTTTGTTTTTGACTGATTTTGATTAAATATATGTTAGTTTTGAAAACGATTATTGTTTTGTTTTGAATTTTTTTGGTTTCTTATGAAAGATTTACGATGGATTTTGGAAAGCTTTATGTAAATCTCATCACAAAATTAAACCGTTCGATTGTTATATCTCATTTGATTATTTTGGAAAATGTTCATGGTATTTTAGAAAAACTGATTGAACAACCTGCACAGAGAAGAGTGGAGAACCACAAGAGGTATCGTTTTACTTATGATTGATTGTATTATAATTTCATTTTCGGGAAGGGTTTCCGCAAAAAGAAAGAAAATATTACTAAATGATTGTGTAATCAATATTCTTTGTTACAGGGGGACAAAGAAGATGGGGTGAATGACCTAATGGATGAAAATTCTGAGAATATAGAAACATTTCACACAAAAACTCCACTTGAACCTGAAGAGGTATCATTAGTTTGTCATTTCTCCTCATTGTCTTTATTTTTGGGAAGGGTTTCCGGAAAAGAAAGAAAAAGCTCCTAAATGATTGTGTAACCAATGTTCTTTGTCACATGAGGACAAAGAACATGGAGTGAATGACCCAATAGATGAAAATGATGAGAATCTAGAAACAACTAAAAAAAACTCCACTTGAACCTGAAGAGGTATCATTAGTTTGCCATTTCTCCTAATTGTCTTTATTTTCGGGAAGGGTTTCCCGAAAAGAAAGAGAAAGTTACTGAATGATTATGTAACCAATATTCTTTGTCACAGGGGGACAAAGAAGATGGAGTGAATAACCCAATAGATAAAAATGCTGAGAATCTAGAAACAGCGCACAAAAAGACTCTACTTGACCTGAAAAGGTATCATTAGTTTGCCATTTCTCCTCATTGTCTTCATTTTCGAGAAGAGTTTCCGGAAAAAAAAAGTTACTAAATGATTGTGTAACCAATATTCTTTGTCACAGGGAGACAAAGAAGATGGGGTGAATGACCCAATGGATGGCAATACTGAGAATCCAGAAATACCTCACACAAAGACTACACTTGAACCTGAAGAGGTTTTATTAGTTTGCCATTTCTCCTCATTGTCTTTATTTTCGGGAAGGGTTTCCAGAAAAGAAAGAAAAAGTTACTAAATGATTGTATAACCAATAATTTTTGTCACAGGGGGACAAAGAAGATGGGGTTAATGACCCAGTGGATGGCAATGCTGAGAATCTAGAAACAGCTCACACAAAGACTCCACTTGAACCTTAAGAGGTATCGTTAGTTTGCCATTTCACCTCATTGTCTTCATTTTGGGAAGGCTTTCCTGAATAAAGAGTCAAGGTTCTCCAGTAAATCGTCATACTTCAAGTCATCGTCTATATCCAAAACTGAGGCATTGTTGTTTCTTTCAGTAAGAAACTCCCATTGAGACTCTCTATTTGTTTCCCAAATGCCACAAATGCAGTAGATTCTCATATTTTCTCAATTTCAAACATCAAAATGGAATTCGCGGACTGATTCGAATTCGGCACCGTCTGAGAAATTCACGGTGCTAATCGGATTAAACTGACATCATGGTTTAAGGAGAGATCCATTGAAGGGAGAGATTCAGTTGAAGGAAGAGATTCAATTGAAGGGAAAGATTCAATGACGACGACGAGATTCGACCACGACGACGGCAAGAGATTCGATTGAAGAGATAGATTTGACGACGACGACGAGATTCGACCACGACGAGGGCGAGAGATTCGAAGACGGCGAGATTCAACTATATTTATCGGAAGTCCAAATAATTTTAGATGTTTTTTTTAATATCTATTTTTGTGGTTCGTGTATTCATTTGTATATGTTTGCTTATTTCATATGTCTACCTATCTATTATTTGGGTTTTTCATTTTTCACATTGTAATGGGTTTCTCATTAGTTTTTTTTTAAATCGTACTGATGCTCCATTAGTTCGTGTCTTCTTTTTACTTACATTCATTAGTTCTCTTTTCCCTGTTTTTTGGCGTTATTTGTATGGGTAATTTTTTGTTTCCATGGCCTTATGAAATGGGCCAAATTTCTTGTGTGTCTTTATTTAGGTTTGTTTTCTCTTTTTGTGGTTTACGGCATACAATTTTTTGGTTCTATAAGTCATTAGTGCTTCCCATTAAAGTCATTTTTTCCGTTCAATACTTGTTTTGTTCACTCCCGGTCTCATTACCTTTGTCCCTGGATGCTATAAAACTGTTAACACTATATACTCTATTTTTTTACTTATTTTTATTGGTAAAGCATGAAATAAAGAAATTTAAAAACGCCTAATGACATTAGTTTGGACCATGACATTAGCCTTATGATAAGATAAATGTGAGACGCCTAATGTGTTAAGATAGCATTTTATCCCCCTTCCTTTTGTTGTGGCTTTGGTTGTGTTTAGATGAAGTTTACGAATTTCGTCATTTGCTTGTAGTAGTAGCACTTGTTGCATCTGTTGTCCATATCATAGTGGTGGCATTTCTTGGGTGGTCGGTTGTTTCTCAATGTTTCCCAATACCGTCACTTCCTTACAATTATGATGTCTCGTAATGATCTTTGAATTTTTCTCCAGCATTTGTCCCCCCTTTTTTTGCACGTTTTCCATTGCAGCATATTCAAGTAGCTTTTTCCGTCTTCTAGATTTCCTCTGCATAACATGAAAATCCCATATAGATAAATAGCATTGTCGTATGAACTTTCTGCTGCTTGTTGTACGTGGCGTAATCCTGTGCTTGTGTTGTTGTAGTAGAAGTATTCTTTAATCCCTTCAATGTAGTGTGCTTCGGGGTTATTGTTGTGAAGGCACTTCTTCATTAGAGATTGGTAGTTGTCGAGCGTCTGTAACGGGTTAATGGCCAGCGTACTGAGGCTTAGATTATTGGTCACTCTCTTGTCTTGGGCGGCTTCTGTGATTGCTTTGGACAATTGGATGCATTGTTGGACTTCTTGGCGATGTGTTTTACCTACCCTAGTCAAGATATCGGCTAGGATAGATTTTGGAAGTGTTTCGAGGCTAGACATTCTACTTTGTGAAAGGTTTCTGGTAGGTATGTGTAATAGGTTGTATAATGGTTAATGATCATCTGGCCCTTTATATAACACTGATGTGTGTTGTAGTTACGTTTTTTATTTCTTAGGTGATGGTCATTTACTGCATGGATAATGGTGGCTGTTTATTTTTCCCTATTAGTGGGTATTTAATCTCGTATTTAAAGTTTGATAGTGGATGCTAGTGATTGCTTTCTATTTATACGTTTCGTTTTTTTTTTTACCTTTGTATGAATGGGGTAACGTTTTAGTTTTCCTAGTCTCAAAATTGATGGGGGTGATTGTTGTTTTGTGTTCTATTTTTTTAATGGTTTCATTCGTTTTTCAAACAGCTATGGGGCTTTGTTTTTTTGTTTTAAATAAGTCATCCATGCTGGTTTCTTATATTTTGTGGGCTTATGTTTAATATGTGTATTACATGTCATAGGACTTCTTCAGTGTTTATGAATCCATGTTTGATTAATAAATAACTTGAAAATATAAATTATATATTTCTGTTTAAACTTGATATGACAGCAACGCACTTTGGATTACAGCTTATTGACTATTGGAACGTCTTGGCCTCCATCTGGTTCTTTTGATTCCATTTTTGTGGAGAGAGTATCGCTATCTCTGTCATGGTGATTGATAAAGTAAGTTGTGTTTAGTTTGAACGAAGTAAAACAAATGGAATTATGTGTAGTGATAACCTAAAATAAAAGATAATGTGCTGAACTATTAGAAGAGGAGCTAAACTGTATCTAATACTTGGATTAAAGGTAGTATATGCTGTATTTACCTCAACGATTCTCCAAGTTGTTGAATATTTCTTTATAGACAATATTCCTAACACCCTCTTCCTTTGTTGTTTCTGTAGTTTCGTCTAGTATTTTCAACCTACCGGGTGTGGTCACTCTTGATAGAGCCACGTAAAGCTGCCCATGGCTGAATACTGTCCTCGGCAGGTAAAGTGCCACTTGTTTCAGGCTTTGTTCTTGACTTTTGTTGATTGTCATTGCATAACATAGCCGTATAGGGAACTGACGCCTTCGGAATGTGAAAGGGTGCATGTTGTCATTTGGGGTTAACTGAATTCTTGGCAATAGGACTCTTTCTCCCACATGAGTTCCTGTTATTATTTCAGATTCTATTATTCTGTTCCCTAGGCGTGGTATGACTAACCTGGTTCCATTGCAAAGGCCATTCTTCTGATTGAGGTTTCTTAACATCATCACAGGGGCACCGGCTTTGAGGCATACACGGTGGGTTGGCAATCCCGGAAATTCAAGAGAGTTAAGGTATTCTTGGGTGTAGTGGGAGGTCCAGTCTCCTTCTGGTGTAGCTTCTATGGCGATGCTGTCAGAGCTTAAGTACTCCTTCATTTCAGATGGTACCATGGAGAGGAGGTGAGAATTTATCTCATGTACCGTCTCATTCCTGGGAGTTAATATTGCTCTCTCTGTTAGGTAGTCATGCTTTTTGTAGTTTGTGAGGAAGTCAGGGTAGGCTGCTTGTGTGATTGCATCTTCCCGGTTTTCTGTATGTTGAATCAATAATTCCTCATCTATTGCGATCTGGTCACCTTCTCCGTAGCTTTCTTGACTTGTTTCAACATTCTCTGCTGTTCCATTTCCTACTGCCAAGATCCAACCCGCGAAATCTCTGTCCTCTTCTCGTAGTCTCATGTTGACCGTCAAGTTGAACACTGTACATGCTTGCCATAGGTAGGATCTACTTATTGAAGCTAAGACCGTATCTTGTCTGGTACCTTGTGGAACAACTGGTAGAATTTGCCTAAAGTCACCACCAAGCAAGACAGTCTTCCCACCAAACGGTTTGTTAGCTAGTGATTCATTATTCATAGATAGCAAATCCCTGAGTGTCCGGTCTAATGCTTCAAACGTATGTCAATGTGCCATAGGTGCCTCATCCCAGATAATTAGATCAGCCTTTTCAATCAAGCCAGCTAACATAGTTCCAGGCTTGATATCACACATAGATTCCTCGTTTAGGTTCAAGGGTAGCTTAAAACGCGAGTGGGCTGTTCTTCCACCTGGTAGTAGGAGGGCTGCAATACCGGCTGAAGCTACTGGGATAACAACTTTCCCTGTTGACCGCAGTTTGGCAATAATAGTTTTGTATAAGAAAGTTTTCCCTGTTCCTCTTGCGCCGTAAACAAAAAACAGCTTTCCTTCCTCTTTGTCAACCGACTCTAAAACAGCATTGTAGACTTTTCTTTGTCCTTCATTCATAGCCGCAAACATCTTGTCGTGTTTTTCCGCCTCTTCTTCTCTGTCGAAACATAATTCTTGCCTTAACACAGTGTTGGAAATATCTTTGAGGACAGTTTTATCTGGCAAAGGCATCTCTGGAAAATCTGTTAGTGATCTGTCATTCTCTTGTAGTAGCTGCGCTATTTCCATCAATGTGTACTGCTTGATCTGCGTTTCTTCTAGATTTAATTTCTGGAAACCAAATTCTCTCCTTTTCATGTATAAAATATCTTCTGCTAACATCTTCCACGCATGATTCCAGAGACTTAGGGGATCTGACACCTCACAATATATCAAAATTGTAACAAACAGTCTTCGTAATTGTCTAGCTGTAGCCCAATATGCTGGCTCGTCTAAAGCATCAAGCCATTCTTTGTCGTCGTCTAGTAATCCTCTTGCATAACATACCTCTTTGAACTTCTTATATGTGATATCACCCACTGTATATATGTCATCCCAACTTGTTGGACCTTTTAATACATTGATTAAAATTCTGAGGTAGTATAAATCTCCAGATGCTGGATGTATGTATTACTCGCCCAATTGAAGCCTTCTTCTTCCTTGGTGTCCAGATTTTTTCTTGGGCGTGATACACAAATCTAGTTGGGAATTCAACATAGGTGAGCTCTCTTGATTCCTCGTACTTTTCATTTGCTTCCATCCATGCCGTCAACATTGTTTTTCTATGTCCTCTCTTGATAAAATATTTGCCAGATTAGCCGTTTGCTCATACACCAGTCTGTGTTGTTCCGGCAGGTATATTGTTAGCTTCATAACGGAAGGCTGGTTGTGATGAATATGGAATGAGAACAATCTCCAAGAGGCCTCGCATGCAGAGACGTACCGACAATCTAGGTACTCATCAATCTCGTTGATGTTTCTTTCTTCGCTTTTCTGTTTACCCCTTGCCTTTCCTTTCTTGCTTGATTTTTCAATCAAAATCGTGGCTCTGTCTACCCCTTTCGTGATGTATTTGAACAAATATTTGATTGCACTTGTCTTGCAGCACCATTCCACGTTTACATGCGCCTTGTATTTTTTTAGTAGGCTGAGGATATGAGGAACCACATGACGGTTATCCATTCGTGTATTACTTTTGACAGCAAACGCAGACTCATCCTCCCGCCTTCTATAAATAACAAAGCCTGACTTGTCGATGCGTGTATGTTCTGAAAATGGTTTGGGGTAGTTCTTTGTGAATTCGCCTCTGTCCATACATGGTGATTTAATCCGACTGTTGCCGCAAGGGCCATGAATCATATGATGTTCCACTAATTCAAACCCTTCTTTGTCTGTCTCTTTGTTTGGTAATTCAGCAGAGATGTACTGATCGATCATAGCTGCTGTTGCTTCTCTTTTGGATCCTTTGAACCAAAGTAGAATATGTTCATGGGGTAAACCTCTTTTTTGGAACTCAATTGTATAAACCACTGCAAAATAGGTTGAAGATATTTAGCCGGGTTAGTAATTAACCAATTTTTTAAACTTGTTAATGTGTTATTGAAGGTTAAATTGCATAGTACCTGCTGCTGGTTTTGGGAAGAAAGCTCATTTCTTAAAATCATTCATCATCTCGTCCAACTTTAACTTGAATGCTCCGCATTCGAGATCTGGTCTGCTGTTGGCTGATTCTCCTCCATATGCTTGTAGGTGATCGCTTATCTCTACCCAATTTGGGTTGGCTGTCACCGTGATGAATAGGTTTGGGTTGCCATACCATCTACAAATTGCCATTGCGTCATGGTATTTCTCTGCCATGTAGCGGGGTCCTGCTGTGAAAGATGCTGGTAAGATAACCTTGTTCCCAACTTGTTTAGCATCTATAGATTCAACGTTTGTGTAGACCAATACTTATTTTATTGCTTTAGAAGGAACTGTTACAGAACAATCTAAAGCTCTCTCTCTAGCTATTGATCTCTCGGTCTCTCTCTCTCACTTAAGCCTTGTTTAAGTAACTATGACAATGATCATCATGTCTTTATATAACAGACACAAGTTTCCTTTTCCTAAGTTTAAATCCTAATCCTATTATACTTACAGACACAAATAGATTCTCCTAGTACCATTAGGATTGCTTATCTTTCAAGCTTAACTCAACAATCTCCCCTTTAAGCTTGAAGTTATTCTTCTTCACTTCTTGTACTCCAATCAAGTCTCTCATCTCTTTGAATTTAAT
>OVBI01000698.1:0-31790 GCA_900406495.1 Sisymbrium altissimum
TGATGAGGATCTGAACAATTTTGTAGCTTTCATTAGTGAGAGTGATGATCTAGAGACTGAGGACGTGAGTTTAAATGAGAAAAAGGAGACTGAATGCGAATTCACAGATGATGAGAGCTAGGAAAGCGATGATGAAGTAGAACCTGAATACAAGAAAATCTGTGACACACTGATTAAAGTCACAAAAGAGAATGCGGCGCTCATACGAGAGAAAGCTAGTCGTAAATCATTGGTTGAAAAGCTTGAAGCAGAAGTTATCAAAGAGAAGAATAACTCATTACTTCTCAAGTCTAAATTGGAGGAAAGGCTCAGACAGGTTCGTATGCTGAATTCAGGAACAAATGAGCTTGATAAGATTTTAACAGTAGGGAGAGTTGGGAAGAGTCATGTAGGACTAGGCTTTTAAGGTTCCAATGGTTCAAACCAGATAACTTTCATCAATGGGGGAAAACTTCAAGATCAGAAAACGACCAAAGATGTAAATGTCAAGATTGCTCGGAACAGACAGCATACAAGAGATTCTAGTTGTTTTTACTGTGGAAAGATTGGTCATTACAAAGCTCAATGCTACAGGTTTCTAAACCGCATCAGTGAGTTGTGAAGACAAAGAAGATGCTACTGGAATGGTTGGAAAAATCAGATCTGGATAAAGAAGCAAGACTTGTACAGTGGTGTGTACTACAGACTGCGAATTCAGAATTTTTTCTGTAACGCAGCTTTTTACCAGGACAGAACTGGTCAAGAAAAAGAAGATATGCACAAGTTTGAGTGTGTCACATCTGAAGCTGATACATATGTTGAAGAAGACTTAGAGTTAGAGCTTGATCAGTTGATGACTCATGATGCTACAGCTTTCAAAGTTTCAGAAGAGAAAATTGAAACAGCAGATTTTCAGCCAAACGAAGAATTATCTAAAGAAGAGGATTCAGCACCAAAAGGAGAGATTCAATCATATAAGGCAGCCTTAATTGTTGAAGGTCAAATTCTGTCAGGACTTGTACTCTGCGGATCAATTCTGTCCTCTAACAACAAAGCCTCTTCCCAAGACCTACCTTCATTTTCTGCAACTCGCAGAATATCTTGTGGTGTTCAAACTTTATTATTATATATTTTATCATTTCGATTTTTTCAAATATACCATAAAATCCACGGATAATAATTATCTTGAACTTCTTTCGGGAGTCGATAAAAAAGGAAATCTAAATTTGCAAAAATAGACGACATAGGGAAAATATTTGGGTTTGATGGGACCATAGAGAGGGCCCAAATTTGAACCTCTGGAGAACATTCGAAAAATACATGGTTTACCGATTCCTCCTCTGCCCCACATCGTGAGCATTACACATCACAATTAACTCCCCGATTCTTTAAATTCTTATTTACCGCAATGCACCCTGACAGAATTTGCCAAATAAAGTATTTAATCTAAGGTGGATATCTTATCTTCTATGAAAAGGCTAACATTGACTTAACATCCGGACCATAGTAATTCATGATGGTATTCTTATCCGGAAACTACTGCTCCAAATTATATCCTGATTTTACCGAATAAATGCCTGTTTTTGAAAAATGCCAACCATTCTTGTCCTGTCAAAGTGAGCTCCGTATTGGCAATTGCCTGATGATTTTTGTATCTCCGGGAATGATAACTGCTTCTACTAAGGGTAAATTCCATCTGTGAGTCTCCGGATCAATTAGATCACTAACCTTTAAAGGCGGAAAAGTATTATATTTGCAAGTTACTGGTCTCGGGAGTAGGCCAGGAATCCAGGGATCGTCCCATACTGAAATAGACGTCCCTGACTCGACCAGTTTGATTAGTCATTTATTAACCAGAGATCTAACTAAAGTAATACTCCTCCATCCATAAGATGGGGAGTATGATTTAATTGGATCTAGAGGATCCGAATTCCGGTAATATAATCCCTTAAAAACCTGGGCAAATAGAGATTCTGGGTGATCAAGTAAACGTCATAATTGTTTTGCTAAAAGAGCCGTGTTAAAATCTTCTACAACTCTAAATCCTAATCCTCCATCACACTTATCCCTACACAATTTGTCCCAAGATTTCCAATGAAGACCTTTCTGACTGGACCCTGTAATTCACCAAAATTGTGCCACCGCACTTGTAAGTTTCTTTTACATCAATTTTGGTAACCAAAAACAAGAGATGACATGGGTCGGTAAGGCTGTCGCTACTGATTTAATCAAAATCTCATTTCCTCCCTTTGTTAGAAATTGGAGAGTCCAACCATTCACCATGTTGTTAAGTCGTTCTTGCAAAAAAACAAAAATTTGAGCTTTTGCCCCTCCTAAACTTTCTGGTATGTCTAAGTAGGAACCCATACCTCCTATTTTTGTGATTCCTAAAGTTTGTTTCAAATCCTCTTGTAATGATATCTCTACCTTGTGTCCAAATTGTATTGATGACTTATCAAAATTTATCCTCTGCCCAGAAACCCTTTCATAATCCTTTAAAATCTCTAAGAAAACATGACACTCCTCCTTAGTCGCGCGACAAAAAAATAAACTATCATCAGCAAAGAGTAAATGCGAGACGGGAGGACTTGCTCTCGAACTTTTCATTCCCGTGAGCCGTTTTCTCTTTCTGCCCGTTTAATATTTGTTATAAGTGCTTCCGTACATAAAATAAACATATATGGAGATAGGGGATCTCCTTGCCGCAAACCTCTTTTTGGATAGATTCTCCCTTTTGGCTGTTCATTTAATAAAACCTTATAGTGAACTGATGTTACGCACCACATTACCCCAGTGATCCAATTTTCCGAAAAACCCATCTTCCTGAGAAGATTCTCTATAAACGACCATTCAACTCGATCATAAGCTTTACTCATATCAGTTTTAATAGCCATGAATTTATCCTTACAAGATGGATTTGTCCGTAGACCATGAAACATTTCCTGGGCTATTAATATGTTATCCGATATTAACCGACCTGCTACAAAGGCTGATTGAGTTTCTGACACAAGCTGTGGCAGAAGTTCTTTTAGTCTTTGACAGAGGACCTTAGATATTATTTTATAACCCACACTACATAGACTAATTGGCCTTAATTCAGTCATTTGACTTGGTCTTGCCGTTTTTGGAATCAAGCAGATAATTGTCATATTTAACCTGGGATCAAAAAATCCCTTATGTATAAAATCATTTACCAAAATCAGTAGATCATGTTTTATTGCTGACCATGCTTGTTGGAAAAAAAAGTGCTGTCATACCATCACGGCCCGGAGCTTTTTCTGGATGCATCATAAAAAGAGCATGTCGAACCTCCTCTTTCGTAGCCAACTCAGTAAGTTTATAGTTCATTTGGTCCGTAATTAATTTCAGAACTTCCTGTAAGAAAAATTCAAAATCTGTTAGTGTTGAAGTTTTAAACAGGTCCTCAAAGTAATTGATCGCCACTTCCTCTACCTCTTTTTCTTCTGATACCCATACTCCGTCCTCATTGTGTAGTCCAGTAATCCTGTTATGTATACTTCGTTGTTTTGTTAGCGTGTGATAGAATTTTTTATTACGATCTCCAGAGGTATGCCACAAATTCCTACTTTTTTGTTGCCAATACAATTCTCCATCCCGATAGGCCTCTTTTAACTGCTGCATAGCCTCTACCACTTCCTCCTGAAGTCTACTATGATCATTTTGAACCTCGTCAAGAGCCTTTTGTAGATTATTAATTTTTTCTCTGCCATATGAAAGATTGTGCTTTCTCCAAACTGATATTTCAAGTCTACAATTCCGAATTTTGTTAACAAAAGTTTGTTCCTCTCTACCTGATGGTGCTCCCCATCCCTTTATAATAGAGTCCATAAGTCCATCTTGTCCTAGCCATCTCTTATTAAATCGAAAATGACTTCGTTTTTGTGAAATTTTGTCCTCTATGGTGGCTACCAATGGTCTGTGATCCGACCCCACCATTCCTAGATACTCGACAAAAGAGAAAGAAAATAAAGAATGTCAATCAGCATTCGCTAGCGCTCGATCCAACTGGCATCGAATCATTTGACCCCCTCGTCTGCCTCTCCAAGAGAGTATGTTTCCTCTGGTTTGGAATTCCAGTAGACCACAATTTTCAATCATATTATTAAAAGGTATAAAAGTAGAAACATGTCTAAGGGGTCTTCCTTCTTTTTCATGATTTCCCGTGATCTCATTAAGATCCCCAATAATAAACCAAGGATTCATTCGTGTCAATCCTGTCAGAGTTAACTGTTCCCATACCATATCTCTTTTCTGATAAACTGGATCTCCATAAACTAAAGATAAGAATATTTTCTTCCCTTGGTATTCTACTTCTATATCAATTATGCCATTACTTGAATAAATTATATTAACATTATATTTTCTGTCATAAAAAAGTGCCAACTCCCCCCCCCCCACTAGAACCAATGGGTCTACTGTATGTAAAGCTGAGTAACCAAAAGGACCTTTAAATTTTTCCACAAAATCTAACCTTTGTTTAGTTTCGGATAGGAACAAAAATTCTGGTTTATTCTTGAACCATATTTCTCGTAGATAACTTATTTTTTATTTACTCCATAAACCTTGACAATTCCAACTTAAAGTCCGCATTAAACTAGAAAAAGATGAGTACTCTTTATCCAGGATAAATAAACATCCCACTGGACTATTAGTTGCAAAAACAAATGCTTGATAGGAAAAATTGCAAACAAAAACCTGAAGGTTTAACATATCACTTAAAAAAACCCCAAAAAAAAATGAGGTGTATTGAAAAACCTAAGGTTACGTAAGATGCAAATTAAACCCGAGACGTTAATGGGGTTAAATCCATAACGGAGAATGAAACACACCGTTTCATTTTTATTTCTAAAAAACTGTGTATTGAGGTTTACACAGAAAATTCCATAAAATTAAAAATAAGAAACAAGGGTGACTATTAGCTTTGAACCCTAATCACATTGATTCCACATCAATTTGGAGAAGAAGAAGAGTAAATATCTTAGGATTTCTGTGAGAAATCCATCCTCTGCTATGGTGTAAGTTTGAAACCTGTTTTATTTCGTTGTCTAAAAATCCATGCCTGTTTTTTTCTCATGTCGTATGTATGATATCGTAAAACCAAAATTCAGTTTTCAATATCTCTAATAAAACCAAATTCTCAATTTCAGATTGTATAATATAAGACTTCATGCAGGTGGATATTGGAATCAAGATGGGATTTATCTTGGTGGGAATACACATATAGTTCAGGTAGATTCTGCTGTACTGAAGATGACTCATCTTCAAAATATGGTGATTGCAGAAGGTTACAGTGAGAATATGGATTCTTTCTCATATTTCCCAACGGGTGTAGTAGGTGATGTGACAAAGAAATTGGTTGATGACAATGGTGTTGAAGAAATGGTCAGATGCTTGAGAGGAATCAAAGATATATATGTTGTGAGGAGCGATGATCCTAATCTCGAGGGGTTTGGAAATGATGGTAATCATGATAGTTCTAATGATGACTCTGAGAACGAAAATCCAAATGGAGATGATAGTGATTCTGATAAAGAAGAACAAGGGATTGCATTTGACTCAGACAATGAAGAGTTGGATAAAGAGAATATTGCATTTAAAGTAGGACAGATTTTCCAAAGTAAAGAAAGTTTTAAGAAGGCTGTTGACACTTACGCAATTCAAGGGAAGCTAAACATTAGATACCAGAGGTATGAAAGTAAGAAAGTATCTGCTATTTGTGATGAAGATGATTGTAATTGGAGGATTTATGCATCTATAAATAGCAGTTCTAGTGGGCAGTTTGTTGTAAGAACTTATGAGGATATACATGTTCATGGAGTGGAAAAGTGCGGAATTTAGGATAGAACCACTGAAAGGTCGTGTAATTAAGGCTAGGTTGGAATGGGATCAAATTAAGATGTGTAAGGATAAATGTCAAAGAGCTCGGGAGCACTGTCACCAATTACTTGAAGATGAGCATGCTGAAACATTTTCTAGAATGTGGGATTATGTGCTTGAGCTGCGAGATTCTAATCCGGGATCAACAATCACACTTGGAACAAAGGCACTAGTGTTTGAGAAATTTTACGCTTGTTTTCATGCTCAGAAATGTGGATGGAAGAAAGTTTGTAGGCGCATAATACATCTTGATGGAACTCATCTTAAAGGACGTGTGAAAGGTCAGTTATTAAGTGCTATTGGCCGAGATGCCAATGATGGAATGTATCCCCTAGCATGGGCTATTGTTCCTGTGGAGAATAAACCGAATTGGGAATAGTTTCTGGAACTACTACAAGCTGATTTGGATTTTGCTAGTGGTAATGGTACCACTACCACATTGGTTTCAGATCAACAAAAAGAGTTAATAAGTGCCATTACTTTGGTATGTCCAGACGTTGAGCACAGAATGTGTGCCAGACACATTTGGGAAAACTTAAGAAAAATGGACAGTGAGTCACCAGAACTTTGTAAAACATTTTGGAAACTTGCCAAGGCTTACAACAAAAGAGAGTTTGAGAATAGGCTTGAAGATCTTAAGATCCTAAGGCAGATGTTCATGAGGCTATTGATAAATATTCTTCTCATTGGTCAAGGTATTGTCGTTTATATTCTCATTCTCTTACTTTCTTTGATTTCTAGATTTTTTTATTCTGCATTTTTGTAAATAATTATTTGTGTATAGTTTTGTCTATGCTTATATTTATGTTTTTTTTTTCTTTGGTTATTTTTAGTTTTTGTGATTAAATCCATGAAACAGTGATGTAACGTTTATTAAAAAAGATATTGCAGAGCATTTTTTTCAAGATTGCATAAAATCAGATGTGGTGGAGAACAACATGAGTGAGTCTTTCAACAATGTTATTACACTTGAACGCTACAAATATGTGATGGTTTTGCTGGACTTTATTCGTCGCTATGTCATGAGAACAAGAAAGGAAAGACAAGATGAGATTCAGAGATATAGAGGATCCTTACCACCTGGTATTAAGGCTGTGCTTGATCTCAGAAAGAAAAAGTCATCCAAATGTCAGGTTTGTCCATCGGGAAGAGGGTGGTACGAAGTAGATCATGGGAGGAGGAAGTATACGGTCAATGTTCGGTCTAATGTTTCATGTACTTGTAGGCAATATGAACTTAGTGGGATCCCATGTGCTCACATAATCAAAGAAGGAGAAGATGATAAGACAAAGAAACCAGAAGCATTGGTGTTGGATTGTTTCTCCACTGTAAAATGGAGTGAGTGTTATGAAGAGGTACTAAGGCCAATCAATGGGATTACTATGTGGAAAAGATGCAAAGATGTTACAGTATTACCTCCACCGGGTAAAATTTCCAAGGGAAGACGTCGAGGTAACAAAGGCATACTTGAATCATGGGAGAAGATGCCTAAACAAAGAAAAAAACAAAAACTTATTATGGTAATTTATTATCAGTTGTTACATATGTTATGTTATTTATTATTTGAAAACATTTGATACAAATGGAAATCTTCTTTCTTACCTTCATAGACATGTAGCAATTGTGGAGCTTCAGGACATAACAAAAGAAGATGCAAAAACATGGTGGCTCCAGCACCAGAATCTGCTCCAAAACGGGGAAGAGGTCAACCTAAGAAGAATGTCCAAATTCCAGAAGAGGTTTCACAACCAATTCTTCGTAGTTAAACTAATGTGGCAGTGGTAACGTTGACGTTTTTGCTCGTCTTGTTTTTTAGTGAATTACAACACTGTTTTGTCATTGTAATCTTCTCTGTTTTTGTCTTACTTTTTTAGGAATCCTTTGGAGGCTGGTTTTTCAGAAGTTGGTATTAGTATGTTGGTTTTTCATATTAAGAGACTTGTTTTTGTGATGTAAAGAGAAGACTGGTTTTTGGTGAAGTTAGGAATTTGGTTTTTGACATTTGTAATCTCCTATAAGATATGAATACCTAAAAAACTAATGAACAGACGTTATCCAATATTGTCCATCTTAATTATTATACTATGGTTTTTGTTCGTCATGATTCTTTCACTTTTGAAATAAGGATAGAAATAAACAATCGTCAACTACATAACTCATGTTCAATCGTTTTTGTCTTTTCCATGAGTTAGTCTCGAGAAAGGAGAATCTCTCCCTTTTTTTTTAATCTAAATTTTTGTGAAAAATAAATACACTGTCGTTTGAGATAAAATGAAACGGTGTGTTTTGTTCTCCGTTATGGATTTAACCGCACTAACGTCAGGGGTTTAATTTGCGACACAACCAATTTTTGTAAACAAATGTTTCCCAAAAAGAAAAATTCCAGAAATCTTGTAAAATTGTTTTTTATATTCTCCATATTAGCAAAAATTCTCACCGTATGTATATTTCCTTTAAAAATCTGAATCCCAAATTGTTGGTGATCCACACCTTTGTAAATAAAACAAGAAAACAACAAGGTTTGATGACACTTAATTAACTTGAAATAATGGTCTTCCTCACAAATGACGGCCCTTCCGTAGTGTAGCCCATGTTCACCAAAATATGTACAAGCCCACTTAGTTTGATAAATTGAAACCTGTTTAGGCCATATATTTTTCAAAGTCTGTAGCCCAATACACAGAAAATCTCATTCTCTCCTGTGCCAAATCAGTCAGGGAAAAAAACTAAAACCTGCAATACTTGTTCGTGATCTCTCGTTCTCATTCTCTCTTCTACAGATTAATGAAACTTTCAATTTAGTATATGAATACCATCTGCTGTATCTGCGGCCACAACCGTTTGAGATTAAACCGTCCACAATGAAGCTCAGATCAAAAAGAGGACAATCCGTTTCTAACCAAATAACTCGATCATCACCAAAGAACATACGCAATATGAGTAACAGACACGCTTTCATTGAAGCAAAATGTGTCCTTACACGTTTATTACAGGGGATTAAAGAAAAAAGAACTCTCCAATATAGAGAGCATGCCAAACAGCTATTAAAATCCAAAACAAACTTAAAAAGTGGTTCCCTAACACAGGATCCTCTAGTTATTCCTCTGAAACAAATCAGATGTCTTATTACCAAAGAGATGCTATCCATGATTAACGATTACTAACCTGTGTTCTCATCAGAAGCAGTGTTCTCCATCACCGAGTTCACCTCATGCTTCCTGTCACCAGCTCTCAGATCCTTACCAACCTGTGCTCCACTCTTCACAACTCCCTTTTTCTTTGGTGAGGTAATGTTCTGAACCATTCTTTTCTTTGAAAGCCGTCCCACAAAATAGGATTAACCGGGACAGATTTCTTTTTACCCCCATGTTTCTTATCCCCATTCTCTTGCATCAACTCCTCATTGTTGAGTTCAGAATTAATACCAATATCCTCCATCTCTAAAGATCTTCTTATCACCCTCTTCCACCATTTGATCCTCCATCCTCTCACCATCGTCCCTAATAATCTCACTGTCATCACGGACTAATGATTCCATCATGTTCTCAACCATTGCTTGATCTGTCTCCACCATTTGACCCCACACATCCATTCCATCCTCAGCTATTAACAAATTTGAAACTAAATCGTGTTCCAAAATACCTTCTGCACAAGTTTGTGCCGCTAGTACAACCCCAGTCCCATCAAAAGCTAGTTCTTTTCTTACTTTTTTGGAGACCAACCCTCTTGAACCGGGACCTGGAAAATTTGATTGTTGGCATCAACCCTTGGATCATGATTTGCCTGTGCCAGAAGACTATCCAGTGGTAATTTCTCCTGGTCTGTTACTTGTTCATTTCCAATTAATTCTTTTCCCCGAAACATCCCCTCACCTTCAATATCATGCGACTGCTTGCTCTTTGTTAAAGAACGTGTTGAGAAACTCTGAAGCGATAAGCTTTCATCCAATTTCCTTTCATAGGGATTGTATCTCCTTCTGTGCTCCACTCATTGAGACTTATGAGAAGGAACCCAATCAGAATGCAAACTACTCTTACCTTTGATCTAAACCTCCGATCCTTTCCCATGATTCTCCTTGGCCCCTGATCTCTGTCCCTCATTTCCATTGATCACTACACCTCGATAAGATGCCATTCTCCCTCCCCCATTTTGACCTTTCCCGTGCTCCTCAGGTTTCCCTCTGATTTTGTCCTCCTTCTCATCGACCTTTTCTTGTAATGGACACATCTCCATGTAGTGGCATAGACTGAAGTAGGTCCTACAAAAACCATGGAGCCTTTCATAGCATAAAGACATTATTGTCTCCTCCCTATTATAAAAACTAACCACAGTTTCAAAAACCAGTCGTTTAAATCCATCCAACACCACTTGTACCCTTCCACTGTCCAAATCAACCTCCTTTGCCTCCCCAATATCCTCGCCTATGCTCATAAACGTAGGCACAGCCCAAAAATGGAGTGGTACCCCCATTGCTCGGACCCAGAAGGTGATGGAGAAAGGGTACCTTTGGTCAACAATCGGTTCCCTACGTACCAAAGACAGCATCCAGTGATCGAAGTGGAATGGCCCCATCTTCAACACTGCATCGATATCCTCCTCATTATCGAAATCCAATTGAAGCCTTCCCATTCTAAATCTGCTCCTGCAACACGTTCTTCGATCTTCCAAATTTTCGGAAGCATGTAAAGCAGAGATTTGATGTCTTGAAAGCGGGGGTTCATACACCTTCCAATGAGTGTTTTGGCATAACCCCTGATGAGTTCCATGTTATCAAAATGAGGGACAGAAATCTTGAGCCTATTTGAAACAACCGCCACCTTTTTCCCCAAATCGTCCTTCAGCAACATTGCACTTTGAGACATTTTCAATGTCAGAAAACCTCTCTCGATAGCAAAGATGTAAGACGATTTGTATGAAAATAAAAGAACAAAGATTTGAGTGCCATGACTGAATCTCTTTGCTTTATAGAAGTTTAAAGCTCCGAATCTGAACCAAATCCTATACAATAATCCAAGATCCTCACTAACCAATCATTTTCATCTTGTAGATCGAGCTGACCAATTTCCTTCCAAAAATACCAACCAAATAACCTAGACCAGATCGTCGGAGATATCAATCCGGCAATCGTAAATGATTCCTTCCCTTCTTGCCTAATCTGATGTCCAAAGACCCCAATTAAACTGATCAAGTGTACCTTAATCAGATCGTAGACGACCCGAAATTGGAGCGATGAGAACATAATCTTCATCAATATCCCCAAAAACCCGAAGCCATCTTGATTTCCAATCAATCTTCTGAAAAACCATCCCCAAACAATTGTAATACCAGAAACAGAGCCCAAAATTGCCACCAGAAGACTAGAATCTTTATCCATTCGGCCATCCATCTCAAACTCTCGGCATCACTCAGATCGCACTTGCGATCGCCATATTTACGTTACGATTTTCTTCTGGGGTTATGTGCCAACGTTTCTGTATGGTTTTAAAAAACAAAAGAAAGATGTATAGGTTTTTACTTTATTTTCGGGTTTTCCAAATAAATTTCCTAACAATATCACTTATTATATAAAATAGAGAAAATAGACTCTTGTGTCAAAAAGAAAAAAAAACGAAAAATATATATTCTTTTTTTTCGGTGGGAAACAGGGAGAAAATTAGTCCCCCTGTGTTTTATTAAAAAAGAATGAAATAACTAAACTCGAATGTGCTTCAGATACGCATATCCTCGAGCATCTTCCTCTACAATTGACCCAATAATGTCTGGGTCGTAACAAAATAATGAAAATCCAAAAATAAGGTAAAAGCATGGTTAGCTAATCCATCTGCAAGACGATTACCTTCCCTATAAATGTGAGAAATACGGACTATTTATTTCCTCGATATAAAGCCGTGGCACAGACGTACTAGGAAGGACAGGGGATGAGCCACTAATCCCTGATTTTAATAACTCCACCACCAGCTTCGAGTTAAGCTCGAGATCTACCCTGGAAACACGTCTCCGCCAGGCCATACAGAGTTCATAGTACACACTCCATAACTCTGCAAGTGGTGCAGAATAGACACCAATATTGAAGGAGAAGCCCTCACACCAGCTTCTTGTATGATCCCTCAGAACACCACCAGCTGTAGCCAATCCTGGGTTCCCGTGTGATGCACCATCCGTGTTAAGCTTCAACCAACCCTCTCCCGGAACCGTCCATGCAATCATTCTCTCCACCATCACTCTCGATCCCTCTGTAACTCGCTGAAGACTATAACTCCGCTGTACTACCATATCTAACTCCTTAACAAACTTAACTCGGTCTCTGCACTTACCCAACTCCCCAAAAATATACCCACACCTCCATTTTCAACTCCACCACACACCCATCGCGAATAGAGTTGCCCAGGAACAACCCTCCACTTCATCAGAACTCCCCATATTGCCATAAATCCAATCAAGTAACGAACCACTAAAGAACTCATGCCTTCTCCTTTATGGGACAATACGGTTCCAGATTCCAGCAATAGAAGGACAATCCCTCAGCACGTGAATGATCATTTCTTCTCCTTCTTTGCAAACTTGGCACATACTCGAAGTATCAAGGTGACGGCAATAGAGTTCTACACTAGTCATTATAGCTTGGTGGCTAACCAGCCAAAGAAACACACGAACTCTTTCTGGGGCGATCACACGCCACAATCTCTTAAAGAAACTTGTCATGTTAGGTTTCAAACCACGGTCCTCCACCAAAAGCGAGTATGCAGATTTGACAGTGAAGCAGCCATTCGATGTACCACTCCATGATAACCGATCTCTTGCACCAGTGATATTATCGACAACTACCGCGGATAACTCCAAGCATGTGTTCTGCGACACAAACAATGTGATCCATTCCAGTAGCCAACCCATTCCATCAACCCAGAGATCTTTCACACGCGAGTCTTTCAATTCATCTGGAAGATTAATAATCACCCTCTCTGCCAACGCTTCATCTGACAGCCATTTATCTGACTAGAATCGAATATACGGCCATCTCCAACTATCCATCTCAGTCCTGTGATAAATACATCCTGCAAGCCTGCCCTCACACTCCACCAAGTAGATGAACATGGTCTCTTAGCCATGATTCAGGACTGGTCTTGAATCCCTTTCAATTTGTATTTTCTCCGTAGTATTGTTGCCCATAAATTCGTGTAATCATGTATCAGTCTCCATCCTACTTTTGATAGAAGAGCCTTTTTCATATCCTTCGATAAACGAATACCAAGGCCTCTCTCTTCTCTTGGTAAACAGGCTTTGTCTCATGCCATTAAATGCTGTCTCCTTATTTCTGGTGAACTACCCCAAAGAAATGATCAGGAAGCTCTATCCAGACCATATAAGACTAATTTTGGCAATTCAGTAATACTCATTGTATGCAATGGTAAGGACGATAAAACAGATCTCGTCAGTGTTATTCGCCCAGCGAGACTTAAAACCTGGCTTCTCCAACCCGAAAGTCTAGACAATACTCTTGCAAGTACCTACCCAAAAGTGTTTTGATTAATTTTTTTTTGGAGTATTAACATACCAAGATACTTTCCCAAATCCATATTTGATTTAATGCCACTCTCATCACTGATCAACTTCCCTAGATCTCATGAAACATTACTCGAAAAAAAGATTTTAAACTTTTCCAAACTCACTTTCTGGCCAGAAGCTACGCAAAAACTCTCTAGGACCTGTCTAGTGACTCGAATTTGAGACACTGATACTTCATCAAAAAGGATCAAAGCATCAGCAAAACATATATGTGACAGCTTTGCCCCCCCCCACGCGATAAACAAATAGGTTTCCAATCTCCTCTAGCCATCGATCTATCAATCATGTGGCATAGTCTCTCAAGGCACAATACAAACAAATACGTCGACAGGGGATCATCTTGTCTAAGTCCACGGGCCGGTTTGAATTCCCTGATTTTTTTTACATTCCATAATATAGTAATCGAGGGATTCATAACACACTGTAATATCCATCTCACCTAGAAATCATCCAGACATGCAGCTCGTAAGGTGTCCTCTAAGAAATCCCAGCGGATACGATCGTACAGATCTAGTTTCAAAAGCATCCACCCTTTCCTCCCTTTCTTTCTTATCATTGAATGGACTTCTTCTTGAACTACAACGATGTTATCGAAGCTTAACCTGCCTGGTATAAAACTGGACTGGGCCGGACCAATTAGCTTAGCAATCACCCGCTTGAGACGTAGAACCATCATCTTTGTGATCGTCTTTAAGATAACATTACACAGACTTATTGGCCGGAACTGAGTGATCCTCTCTGGGGCTGACACTTTCGACAAAAGCACAACAAGAATATTATTCGTATCCAGAGGGAGGTTACCTGTCGCAAAAAAAAATCCAGAGCAAAGTTCACCACTAATTCTCCCACAACTTCCCAGCAATCCTGAAAGAAAACAGGTTGATATCCATTGGAACCTGGCGCTTTGAGCCTGCCCATACTACGAATAGCCTCTTCCACCTCCATTTCTGTGAAGGTTTTGTTCAAACTCAGACGTTCCTCGTGTGTAAGGGGCACAAACCCAGTACTCGGCAAGTTCTCAACTACACTAGGCACATCCTCCATTGAATATAGTCGCTTATACTAGTTTACAGCTAACCCTTCCAACTCATGAGCCTCCGACACCTACTGATTCTCATCATCCTTAAGAAGCTCTACCCGATTCCATATTCTCCGTATAATGGTAGACATATGAAAGTACTTGATGTTTTTATCCCTAAGTGCAATCCGTTGTTCTCTGGATTTCTGAAACTACAATACTTCTTCCTATTCCAACACTTCCTCAACACTTCCTCAAACTTACTTCTTAATTCCTCCTCTTAATCAAGCAAAGCATCCGTCTGAAGTAAATCCAATGCCTCTTGGACTACCTTAATTTCACCCATTAACTCCTCCTTCTTTTTGTGTACATCACCAAAAACATCCCTATTCCATTTCTTCAGCGTGATACGTAGTTTATTCAAAGCTTATGGCATCTTTAAGGTGCCCTCCGACGAAGACGTCAATAGTTCTTTAAAGCTTGGATGTTTTAGCCAGGCGGCCTCGAAACGGAAAGGCCTCCGACTTGGATCTCACTTTACTTTCGGACACAGCTGTAAATACAAGGGTGCATGATCGGACGCCAGAAAAGGGAGGTGTGTAACTTTGGCATCCTGCCATTTCAGCCTTGTATGAGCACAACACATGATCCTATTCAATCTTTTCGCAACAAAGATACTTTCTACTCTCCCACGTCTCCAAGTAAATTTAGTTCCAGTGAACGCCATATCTATCAGTGCTAAGTTATTAATCCAACCACAAAAGACCAAAGAATCAGAAGAGAGCATAACCTCATGATCTCTCATCAAGACGGACAATAGTATTGAAGTCACCGATGACGATCACCAGTCCCTCTAAGCCCTGAATAACCTCACTTAACTTTTCCCAGAGACCATTCTGACGGCTTACCGAAGGAGCAGCATAGACAACAAAAACATTTATCACCTTTGAGTCCTTCTGGATTCTCGTGGCGATAAACTGATCCGAGGACTCCAGAATGGTTAGATTTCCAATATCCAATCTCCATAAGAGCCACAGTTCCCCACTCTGACCCACAGCATATACTCGAAATGAGTTATCAAACCCCAGACTTTGGTAAATCCAACCAGCACGATCCCCTCCGGCGTGAGTTTCGAATAGTGCAAGAATGTCTGTCTTAAGCTTCTTCAGCATATAGCGAATCACTATTCTGAAATTGGGTTTGTTCGCCCCCCCGACAGTTCCACAATAAACAATCCATCAATGATATGAAACAAAATCTTGAAACTACCGGGGCGTGGCATTAAGCCGTCGCCGGTGCTGGCGTATCACCGAGCAATTCCAATGATAGATCCACTCCATTCGCATCCACCAAAGAGTTTGGAAGTGAACTATTCCCTTCTGTTAACATCATAGAAGGACCTGAACTAGATTTTTGCAAATCATTCCCAGTAATGTTAGCAAAAACTCCTCCTGGTCGTCCCATGTCATCGGACTCCACTCTCAGATGCTTACAATTGGCCGAAAGCAAATCTTCACCCTTTGCTGGCCCAAACACCAAACCCCTCGCAGGCTTACTTGAGTTACTTAATCTCTGTTTCGGCCCAATGGGCTCTCCAGCCCTACCCCCGCCAGACCTTCTACCTTTAGACCCATTATGATTATTATTCCTGCCTTTGTCCAAATTCAAATTCAAATGAACCTCTTTTGATTGCTGTGTTGTGTACTCAACTCCTTCCCTGATTTATTCAGCACATATTCATTCTCTTTATTAGCTCCAGGAAGGATAATAACTTCCCTTAATTATGGAGATATTGAATCTACCTCCAATCTCCAAAACGATTCGAAATCTCCAGACCCTGATTTTGCGGGATCTCCCTAAGACTCGCACCAATCCTCCACCAGTTGAGCCCGCCGTGAAAACCACATTCTCCACCCGCGCCCCTTGCTTCCTACCCTGTTTTCTCACCACCGTAAATTCCTTCTCTTGGCGTGGTGGTGCGTTCCCAGTCCTAACTGCATTCATCTCTGCTGGTACCATCGCTTCCTCCTCCATGGTCCTCTTTGGACATGTGTGAACAAGATGCCCGTATATCCCACAAGAGGAACAAATATTCGTCAAACCCTAATAGGCCACACAATATCTTTCACCGTTAATTAATATTGTTCCTTTCAATGATTTCGATAGATTGATCTCCACACAGATTCGGACGAAATGAGCTCTTTCAAAGTTCAAAGTATTCATATTAACCCTGATTGGTTTGCTGAGACCCCGTACAATACCATCAAGATCGACTTATGATAATATTTCACCAGAATATATGTCAAACGTACCCACACATGTGTAGTCACTATATCATTACGAAGCGGGTCAAAACGTGGCGACCAATCCTGCACCAATAAGTAACTACCAAAGACTCTCCATGGACCTCCTGTTAAGGCCGACAAATATTCATCTTCCAACTCAAACCAGACGATAAAAAAACAGTCGGGGTACGTCCATCACAGGCATCTCCTCTCATGGCTTCCAGAACCCTCTTAACTTTCGCTGCAAGACATTTATTGGGATATGTCTTCCCAACACCTTCACTATCATACATCTTTTCCACAATCCATTCATTACTTCAATCACTTCCTCTCCAATTGTAATCACTGGTTCTCCGTTCTCTTCATCTAAAAAATCAAGCTTTAACCGCAAAATAACAAACTCATCATCCAACACACTTTCTGGCGTCGGCATCCTTCCTGCAGATCTCCCAGTAACTTTCGCAGCCCAAGATCCTAAGGCGTCTGGTGGTTCTCCTAGAAGATGCACGTTCTCACCTGTGTCCATCATAGTTGCATCTTATTCTTCAGCTTTCGCAGTTGCGAAAATCCTACCGCTCTCCATCACTGTCCTATTATTACTGAAAAAAAAATGAAAATATATACTAATTATTATTGTGATGTAAGTGAACATATAATTTTTTTTTTAATTTATTAAATTGTGTTATATTTGAAAAAAAATATTATCTTATTATTTATTGAATTGCATTATATTTTGAACCATTTTGGCTCAAAATTTAAGGAATTTATTAAGTTATTATGTCTACAGAATTTATACTGTATTAATCGTCTCGAAGTAGGATTAGGCTTAAAAGTGTCTAAAAAGTCTTGTTGCGTAGTCAACAAGTTAATATAAAGGAAACGAGTGAAATCGTACTTGTTCGACGTCTACGGTGGACCTAAAGAATTCTTCAAAGTCAACGACCAAAACAAATGTAAGTGATCTACAAATCTAATACAATATTTATTGTCGTGACAGGCAGATCTTATTGATCAACGAATCATAATTTGTGTAGTATAACGACTTCGTCGTCTTTTCCTCTTCTTCTTCTCCTTCTTCTTCTTCTTCTTCTTTAATCTTTCTTCATCTATCTCTACACAGACACAAGGAGCTCAAGTGATCCGCAAAAGAGCCGGTACATTATGACTATCTTCAAGAGAGATCTCAGCCATCGGATTGTATTGTGTGTTTTATTGCTGCTCTTCTTTTTTCAATTCTTGCCTTACGCAACCTGCCAGCAAGAGTCAGGATCCTCGGACCACAATAATAGAACCAAGGCCACGGCGGCATCACTAATGGGAATCATTTTGCTTTCCTTGTTCCTCTTAACTATAATCGGTTGCTGCTTGTTCTATGCATCTCACAGTGTAGAGATTGAGGAGGGAGGCCGTGAAGTGCTGCACACTAGAGCAAGGCATGGGCTTGAAAAGGACATCATCGAGTCCTTTCCAATATTCCTTTACTCAGAGGTTAAAGGGCTCAAGATAGGCAAAGGCGGAGTGGAATGTGCAATTTGTCTAAACGAGTTTGAGGATAAAGAAACGCTACGATGGATGCCTCCTTGTAGCCACACTTTCCATGCTAAGTGCATCGACGTATGGCTCTCTTCTTGGTCCACATGTCCGGTCTGCCGTGCAAATCTATCTCTGAAACCTGGTGAGAGCTTTCCATATCCGAGAACGGATCTTGAAATGGGTAATGCACAAAGAGGTGTTCTAGAATCCTCCGACGACATAAGCTTGTCAGGTAATAGTGTGACATGGAACAGCAATGCAAATAATACAACACCTCGATCGAGATCTACAGGGTTATTGTCTAGCTGGCGTATGGCTGAGATATTCGTCCCTAGATCTCATTCGACGGGACATTCAGTGGTTCAACAAGGTGAGAATCTAGACCGATTCACACTGCAGTTACCGGATGAGGTGCAAAGACAATTTGTTAGCTTGAATCCGGTAAGGAGAAGCCACATGGCCTTGCCTCAGGCCAGGAGTTCGAGACAGGGCTACAGGAGCGGCAGTGTTGGCAGCCAGAGAAGCAATTTCTCCCAGGGACGACAAACGCTTCGGCGGGCCATATCTATGTCTCTCTCTTTCTCTTTTCAAGCTGCTTCTACTCGGGCCACACTTGTCAAGGACGACAGAGAGACTTCCCAAGCTAAGGACAAAGATTCTGGTGAACGATCGTTTGAACGCCTCATGCCAGAGAAGGTATAATACTCTATATGTCCTTTTTCTTTCAATTAACGAAATTAAGTCGCAGAAAAGGTCCATAAACTGGTTCGCGTGCTACAGTTTGGTTTAACCATAAACTGGTTCTAGTGTTTTATTTAGAGTCTGTAAACATAGTTAGAGCAAATGGGAGGCTACACATCAAAAGTTCTATCTGCCATCAGTGGTTTTGGTTAGCACCGTTCGAATATCTTGTAGAGCTTTTCAAGGGATGCTACCTGCAAAAAAGTAAAAAGAATGTACATAATGACTGTGAGATTTAATGACAAAGGTTTTGGACTTTATGTAATAACTTTATATTGGTAACTGTAGCAAAATAGTAACCTTTACAAAAGTCCCGTTTGAGGCCATGGAAGCTGGTGGCTTTAAGAACAATCTCATAGACGGAAACAACACGTGTTGGATTGACCATTCACGTTGCGCCCATGCGTTTTCAGCATCTGAGAGAAGGTCTTGATCAACAACTGACTCCATCTCGACATTACCCTCTACAACAATACAATGCAAAATTAGATACTCACTTCCTTTTCGATATGCAGAGAACTAAAAAAACGAAATACATTCGTCACAAGATGAGGTGAATACCTAAATCTGGCTTTTCTTGAGAGCTCTCACTTCTCTTAGTATAGAACCGAACACCGTCACCCGATGGGTTTGGCAAAAGAGGAGGATGCATGGCGTAAAAGTTCCCAATAGCTGCAGAAACTCCTTGAAAGCAAGCATCCTCATCTTCCCATTCAACCTAAATCGTACGTTAAGGTGATATTAGAACCCACGGATCAGTAAAATTACTGTAGAAATTTATTGCACAAATGGTATGCTCTTTCCACGGAACTCACATCATTTCCCAAGCACAGTAAAAACTCAGGAACACGATCCATGTCAGGTGTATACTGGTCGAGTATTACAGGAAGCCGAGACAAATTCCCATTGGAGTCAATGAAAACGCTGAAATACTCCTCTAACATTTCCGCTTTCTCCTTAAGAAGTTCTGTATTCATCTATACATTAAATCGAAACAGGTTAACCAAATCTATAGACAACATTACAGCCTCACGAACTTGTTACTGTGGAAGATTCAAGTTGAGTGAAACAGAACTTACTTCAGCGATTCTTTCTTTCAGATGATCCTTTTCATCATTTTCAAGATCAAGATCCTCCTCTTTCAGAGCCAACAATATCAACTCAGACAGAGGAGCTGGATCGCTAAGCTGTATTGCATTAAAGTGAGCAAAACGACGAAGAGTTTGCTGATACATGAGCTCTTTGCTGAAAAATCCAATAAGATGATAATGCAGTATAAGATTTGTTGTTTTGTACAGCTCAAACCCATCAAACACAATTTGGATAAGATACAGTAGAATCTCATCCACCAAACATCTAAAACTCAAAAAATAATACCTGAGGTTCACCACATTTGCTAGATATAGATGAGTTTGATACTGAACTAAAGCAAAAGCATCATCTGCCATTCCAACATATGTGCAGTTCCTTACAGTCTCCAGCAGACCTAACAGCAAATAGTTTCAAGAAAAGCGGTTACAGGATTCGTTTGAAGACGATTATGTTCAGACGCATAACTATGGCGAGCAAACAACCTGGATGGCAGCTACTATCAACTCCAGAAACAAGTTTCTGGACACTAGAAAGATCAGCAGTTTCCTTCGGGTTTCTTCTTTGTCTTATAGAAGACCTGCAAGATATATTACAATATCAAGTGTAATATAACGACGCGTAACATATGTCACCAATACAAGGATATCAAGTAAAAGAATCACCGGTACCAAACATATTTTCAAGGAAATCAAAGAAGTGCAGATCTCGGGTAAGTAAGATGATATTTTTCAGATCTTTTTTTTTTTATATGAAACTATATATGTTGTATAAGGTAAGGTCTTACCTTACTGCACTCAAACTAGAAATATTGTCAGGGAGATTACTGGGCTTGGGTTGCAAAAAGGCGTGTAACCTTCCAGCTGGATCTGATGAATCCGTTCTCACCATTTTGTGCACAGGAACTTTTGGTGTTTTTTGTCCTAGTTAATGAGAATAGCACAAGCTTGTCTGATGAAGTGAACACGGACAATAGAGCATGTAACGCGAAAGGTTTTAGGCAATAGAAGTATTTGACGCAGCGAAATGATGCAATACCAGAAGGCAACGGAGAAACTGGAGTATCACTTCTCGAGGGTTTTAACGTAGATTGAATGTATTCCACTTTCTGTAGCATGAAGGAACACTTATTAACAATTGAAATAAAGGTTCTTAACCTCAAGAGGAAAATGTTTCTTCAGGTTCTTTTGCACGCATACCTGCTCTTGAAACGTCCTAGTATCATTTGCGTTTCTCAGCTTTAACTCGACCTCTGACTGTATCATCTCGATCATGATCTCCTGGTTTAAAAGGCTTACCTGCACGCTAGACCAAAACATTTATTACTTGATGTATAAATAAGGAACTCATTTTATCAAGCAAGTTAAGCAACAAACACACAATCTTATCATAGATATATTGTTGGACCCCTCAAACTAGCATAAAAGGAGGGAAGCAATTACCTCTTTCTTTGTTGGGTGAATATTGATATCAACATGTTCACGTGGCAAATTAATCGACATGTAGACAAAAGGCTTCGATGCTTTAGGTAACGTTGCAGCATAGACAATCTCAATGGCTCTTTTTAAGGCAGAGCATTCCACCAATCTATCTATTGTAACCAATAAACAAATATCATCGATACATATCATCACCATGATAAATAAGATATAAATTTTCTTTCTACTAAGGAAAGAAAGTCCTCACCATTAATGAAAAGCACCAATATGGTCTTCTTAGCAACATAGTTCGAATTCGATACGAATCCTTCCATACCAAAAGTACAACCGGAGGTGTCACAGGAGGAGACTTCTACTTTAATCAAGTTCTTTGCAACTGATACACCATAAACAGATCTGATCGAATCAAGCCTTGAAGACGACACGACAGAGTGAACATCAGCCTTGACAGCTCCATGCTGCCGAGACAGCATCGTTAACAAAAAAAAATCAGAACCCGCAAAAAAGGTAAAAACCAGTTTCATTAGTAAGTATAACCAACCTTTCGACAAGAGAAGCTAACGTTATTATGATGAATGGCCATCCGACTAAGCAAATCAACTATCTTTCCATAATCATCAGCAGAATTTTGAAGTGTCTTCCTTCTTGCAATCATATTATAGAACAAATTCTCCACCTAAAAAGACACAAAATTCAAGAACATAAAGATGGAAAGTTACTAACAAAATTCGCTTTGCTCAACCAATTTAATAACTCACCATTATCTGCGTTCCTTTGACAGCTGCACACGCCTTTGGTTCATGCTCCATCACACCATCTCTATAAGACACTCTGAAACAAAAAAAACAAAAAACACTATCTTTTAACACACTGAGCAGAACAAAACATAGCTTAATCCAATAATAGTCACTCTAATACACAACACTATATTTTAACACATTGAAGATTTGAAGCAGAACAAAACAGTACCGACCTGTAACCATGAATCTGTCCTTTGGTAATGGTGGTGACAGTAACATGAGCAACATAAGTCATACTTGCTAGTGCCTCTCCTCTAAACCCCATTGAACTAAGAGAGAACAAATCTTCATACTTAGTTAGCTTCGATGTTGTATGTCTCTCGCATAGTATTGGTAAGTCTTCACGCTACAAGACAAGACAATAAATAATACAAATTAATCAATTTTGAGTATTTTCCATTTTTGAAATTAAAATAAAATGAGAGAGTGTAGAGAGCCATTACTCTAATGCCGTGACCATCGTCTGAGACTTGGATGAGCTTCAAGCCACCGTCCTTAACAATGACGCTTATTGAACTTGAATCGGCGTCGAGGCTGTTCTCAACGAGTTCCTTCACTGCCGAAACTGGACGCTGGATTACTTCTCCCGCTGCGATACGGTTGACTACTGACTCTTCTAGCCGTTGAATCTTTGGAGGCTCTCTTGGAGACTCTTCTACCTCCATCGCCACTGCAAGAGGTGAACAGTCGATCATTTCTCCCTCCCGCAGGAAAACCTCGCGCCAGATATATAAATTGGGCCGGTCGCTAATTGGATATTTAGCCCAGTTTAAGGCCCATAAATGTAACGACGTCGTTTACCGTTCGAGTTTAGGTTCAAAGTGGATAGTATGGCCAAGAGAGAGAAATAAGCAGTCAACCTTCTTCCGTCTTCTTCTTGATCTTTTTAGTAATACGACCACAAATGGAATCTGTGTTACTACCATGGAAGCACGAGCATCCTATGATTCCTTGGAATGATCTGCGGAAAGGTAACTGCTTTGAGTCTATCAGCGATGGCTACTATTGCAAAAGCTGCGATTTTTTCGTCCACAAGAAATGTGGCGACGACACCTCCGAGTCCATCGACCACCCATCTCACCCCGATCACACTCTCCTTCTTCAATCTAAAATACTAGGAAAAGGCCAATACTGTGATTTATGTGGTCTCGACTGTCGTCCGAGTCTATTCTATCGTTGTGACATGTGTAATTTCGACATGGATCTAAAATGTGCAAAATACCCACCACCAGAGGTTATTGACAGTTTGGAGACGCATCCCCATAAGCTCACCCTTCTCAAGGAGCGGGGAAAGTTTGTTTGTGATGCTAAATGTGGGAAGGATGGTTATGGATTTCCTTACGAATGTGATGAATGTGATTTATCCTTCCATCTGGATTGCGTATGGGACCCACCAGAAGCAGCAGAGCTAAATCACTGGCCAGAGGTAAAACACTCTTACCACTCTTTGCACCCTCTTAAGCCTCTCACGGGTGAACCACCAGACTATTCCGATGGAAAATGTCGTCTTTGTGGAGGAAAGATCGATAAACGTTTTTACCATTGTTCTTCTTGTAACTTCACTTTGGATATGCATTGCGTTTTACATCCACCACCAAAATCTCTTCTTGATTTGAAAACTCATGACCACCAACTCACCCTTCTCCCGAGATTAATTTCTTTTTCATGTAATGTTTGCGGCCTAAAAGGAGATAGAAGCCCTTACATATGTGTTCAATGTGATTTTGTGATCCATCAAGACTGTGTTGGCCTTCCACGTGTCATAAACATCAATCGGCATGATCACCGTATCTCTCGAACTTCTATTATTGGTGTTGTGAATTCTGTGTGCGAAGTTTGTCAGGAGAAAGTGGATTGGAGTTGTGGGGGATATTCTTGTCAAAAGTGTCCTGCATATGTCGTTCATTCGAAATGCGCTACTCGAAAGGATGTATGGAATGGGAAAGAACTCGAAGGAGTACCCGAAGAAGAAGAAGATATAGAGCCATATGTGGTGAGAGATGACAACACAATACAACATTTCAGCCACAAAGAGCATTACTTAAGACTCCACCCCAAATGTTTTCTGTATGAGGAGAACAAACGATGTTACGCATGCATCACTCCCGTCGGTCTCGAATCCTTCTATGGCTGTATGGGTTGTGATTTCACTCTCCACCAAAACTGCGCTGGATTTCCTAGAAAGAAAAGGCATGTACTACACAACGAAAGGCTTACGTTAGTTACAAGCGATGCTAGTTTCTTTTGGTGTGATGCTTGTGAGAGATTATCCAATGGTTTCAGGTACAAGCATGAGGCTAAGGAGTTTGATGTCTTGTGCGGTTCAATTTTTTATATCATAAGATTATTTTTATATTTTTTCTTTTTAAAATTGAAGATATCCAGAAAATAATTTTATTCTATTCTACCGACTTTAAAATTCATATTTTGTCATATACATAGTTAATAAAATATATTTTCTATTAATTTCTATGTAGTCTGCAAAAATATAATACGATTTCTAACTTTTGTCAATTAGTCTACCAACCGCAGAATACATATTCTACATATTACTATATGTTCTACCATTCGATAAAAATTGTTTATTTAGAAATACATAATTCAATTTACAATATGGATTTTTTTTCCAGCTTTTTTATAAGAATTTCAGAGGTTTAATAATATAAACATTTGTATTTTGGTTTGGTTACATCTAATTTTAATTTAATATTAATAATTGGATAAAAGATTTGGTAGTTATAGAGACGTGCAGATATCAAAAACATTTACTATGGGATGTTTGGCAATTACACTATAGAGTCTTTAAAAGTTTTTAAAATGAATAAAAGTTTTTAAAGTAAAAAATTTGCCAAACACACTTTATCTATCCTAAAATCTCCCACAGCCTCTAAAATCTCTCACAGCCCCTAAAATCCCTCAAAGTCTAAATAACTACTTTTTGCCTTACGTTTAATTTTTTTTCCTAAAGCCACCAATATGAAGCTTTTATTTTTCTTTAAGTTACGGCCTCCTATTTTAAAGTTAAAGTTTTTAAAGATTTAAAAGTTAAAACAAAATTTTTTAAAGTCTTATCCAAGCACCCCCATAGCTGATCCGAATAAGCCAGTATCCACGAATTGAATTGGATACATTTTTTCTGAAATGATCACGCTGAAAAGCTGAAATATAAGATGTTTAATCCGTTTTTTTTTTTTAGAAACCAGCACCTGATATACAGGATGCTATGATATGCTAGCCTTTGATCTCATCAGCTTCTACAAACAATCATCTCGTGTAGAAGAAAATGTACACTGATTTTCTATATAATTTTGTTTTTCTCACATGTTGACTTCTTCTTCGTTGTTTTAAACACACACATCATGAGTGGTGACGACGGCAAGGAAGACGAATCCAGTGTGCTTTCTGGAACAAAAGGTTCAGCTGGATTGAAACCACGAGTTGAGACTCACAGGCATACTATATCACCCTATGATCTCTCCTCAAGTGATAACCCCGGTTCATTGATCTCCCAACCTCTGCTCAATGGACCAAATTACAACAAATGGTCTGCAAATTTGCGAATGGCTCTTAAGGCACGGAAAAAGTTTGGTTTCGTAGATGGCACGATTCCACAACCTAATGAAGATTCGGAGGACTGTGAAGATTGGTGGACAAACAATGCATTGGTCTTGTCCTGGATCAAACTTACCATCATGGAGAAGGTGCGTGCCAATCTTTCTCATCTTGAAATTGCACAGGACTACTGGGAACACATTCGTCGCCGGTACTCAATTAAGAATTGACAGCGAGTTCAAAGAATCAAAGCTGAACTTGCGACTTGTCGCCAACAAGGTCTTAGTATTGAAGAATACTCTGGCAAATTGATGCAGCTATGGACTTCTTTGTCTGAATTTAGACAGTCCAAAACCTGCGCTTGTCCGACTGGAGCGGATTTAGAAAAAGAACGAGAAGAGGATAAACTTCATGAGTTTTTGAAGGGTCTTGATGAGTCACTTTACGGCTCCGTTAAATCAAATCTATTGTCTCGAGATCCTCTGCCTTCTCTTGATGAAGCTTACAGTGCACTTCTACAAGATGAAGATTCCAAACATACCTCAAGAGTGCTTAATGAGAACAACGATACTGCTGCATATTCTGTCAGAACAAATACCGGATCAGCTCGTCTTTCTCTCTCCAAAGACGAAAAAGCGAAATTGATTTGTTCTAGCTGTGGAAGGAAAGGTCATCTCGCCGCAAACTGCTTTTGTACTAATGGATATCCGGATTGGTGGGGTGATCGACCAAGAGGTCGTGTGAACCCTGGTACTGGACGTGGAGACAGCTCCACACAAACCCGATTACAGAACACTGATCCTCGCGTGAATGTTGCACAAGCTTCGGTTTCTGCACATCTACTTACTGCATCTCATCGAGTTGGTCTTACAGGTCTCACTGATGAACAATGGCACACCCTTGTCTCTTTTCTGAATGAACGAAAGCAACATCCGTCATCATCTTTATCTGGTATGTTTTTCTTACAATCTTGGATTGTTGATTCTGGAGCTACAAACCATATGACTAGCTCCCTCGGTTTTTTGTCTAATATACAAGAAATATTACCTTTACCTGTGAAACTACCTGATGGACGATTCAGTTATGCATCAAAACGAGGAGCTGTCATCATTAGCCCTACCCTTACTCTTCAGAATGTTTTGCTCGTTGATGGATTGCAATGTCATTTGATCTCTGTATCTCAATTAAATCGAGAGAGACAGAGTGTGTTTCAGATTATTGATAAGCTTTGCTTAATCCAGGACCGCATTACAAGGACGCTGATTGGAGTGGCTGAGGTGTCTCGTGGACTTTATTTTCTTCGAGGGATGGAGTTTGCTGGAGCAATGCATCGCATGGAATCTGTTTCTCGTGATGTTTGGCATCAACGCTTAGGACATCCCTCCTCTAAAGTTCTGGAGTTTTTTATCTATTACGGAGTTATCTAATAATAAGGTTTTGCAATCTAAGGCATGTGAGATTTGTGTTCGTGCCAAACAATCTCGTTGTTCTTTTCCTACCAGTTCTAATAAAACTACAGCTGCGTTTGAATTGATTCATTGCGACCTATGGGATCCTTATCGTACTCCATCTACCTCGGCTGCTCGATATTTTCTTACTCTTATTGATGATTATTCGAGAAGTGTCTGGCTCTTTCTCTTACCAACAAAACAATATATCTCTAAAACCCTTTGTGATTTTATTACTCTCGTAGAGAGACAATTCTCGACCTTGGTTAAAACTGTTCATATCGACAACGGCACTGAATTTATGTGTCTCACCAGCTATTTTCGTGAGAAAGGGATACTTCATGAAACGTCATGCGTCGGTACTCCTCAACAGAACGGATGCGTGGAACGAAAGCATCGTCATATACTCAACGTTGCTTGTGCACTTCGATTTCAAGCATCTCTTCCCCTGCAGTTTTGGGGTGAATGTATTCTTACAGCTGCTTACTTGATTAATCGAGCACCTACTCCTCTGCTCGATGGTTTGACACCCTTTCAGCGCCTGTATGATCGATCTCCACCGCTTCAGCATCTTCAAGTTTTTGGTTGTCTTTGTTTTGCTCAGAATCAGAATCACAAAGGTGACAAGTTCGCATCTCGCAGCATTCGGTATGTCTTCTTGGGTTATCCAAATGGAAAAAAAGGATGGCGTGTTTACAATCTTGAAACAAAGAAGATATTTTTTTCTCGGGATATTGTGTTTTTTGAGTCTGAGTTTCCTTTTGCAGAGACACTACCACAAGTTTCGTCTAGTCTTGATCCTTTGTTTCGGGATCCGGTTACTCCAATCACCTTTGATGATAACTTTGTGGATATGGCATTACCCTCTCTCCCATCGCCTACTTTATCTACTTTTGATGATCACTCTCCAGTTTTTCATGAGGATAGTGATCCTACCGAATTAAGATCTCCATCACAAACCACAGGTTTCTCTGACCTAGGTTCATCTTCTCCGACATCTGATACGATTCACAAAGATACAGTGGCTGAGATTGATACACCAGCTACGTCTTCTTCTATCTCAGAACCTCATTCACCTTCTTCTGAGATTGTTTTTTGTCGTAGTGAACGTAGTCGGACCTTACCAACGAAACTTAATGACTATGTGTTGAACACGGTTTATGCAAATTCTGGTAACTCAACACAAGCACTCTATTCGATCACGGATTACATCGACTGTTCTGTTTTCTCAGTTAATCATTGCCAAATTTTGGCTGCCATTACTATTGCGTCTGAGCCACGATCTTATAAAGAGGCTATGGAGGATGAAAATTGGCGTCTTGCAGTTCGCCATGAGATAGACGCACTTGAGTTCACTAGTACATGGGATGTTACGATCTTGCCAAAGGGAAAGAAAGTTATCGGCTGTAAATGGGTCTTTCGTTTGAAGTTTCGAGCTGATGGTAGTTTGGAACGTCATAAGGCTCGTCTTGTTGCTCTCGGAAACAAACAGGTCGCAGGAGACGATTACGATGAGACTTTTGCCCCGGTTGCAAAAATGACCACGGTTAGAAGTTTCTTGCAGCTTTCGGCTTCATACAATTGGGAGGTGCATCAGATGGATGTTCATAATGCTTTCCTTCACGGTGATCTCCAAGAAGAAGTGTATATGAAATTACCTCCGGGTTTTCATGGTTCAGCTCCCAATCAGGTTCTTCGTTTACGCAAATCTCTGTATGGTCTTCGTCAAGCCCCACGTTGTTGGTTTGCTAAACTAAGTTCTGCCCTTTTAGACTACGGATTTACTCAGAGTCACTCTGATTACTCTCTTTTCACGATGGAATGTGGAACTGATCGCTTACATGTTCTAGTCTACGTTGATGACATGATTATCTTGGTAAGTTCGTTGGCTATTATCTCAACTTTCAAAACCTATTTGAGTCGCTGTTTTCATATGAAGGACTTGGGCATTTCGAAATACTTTCTTGGCATTGAGCTGGCACGCCGTCCAGCCGGTATCTATCTCTGTCAGTGGAAATATGTTCTTGATCTCCTAAAAGATACAGGTCTCTTGGCTGCCAAACCCGTGGAGTTTCCCTCGGAACAGAATCATCATTTGGCGCTTGACAAAAGTTCTTTTCTAGATGATGCGAGACCTTATCGACGTTTAGTTGGAAAGTTTATCTATCTGGTTAATACACGACCAGACCTTTCTTATTCCGTCCACATCTTGTCTCAATTCATGCATAAGCCACGGTTGGCTCATTGGACAGCTGCACTCCGGGTTGTGCGTTATCTCAAAGGTACTCCTGGTCAGGGTATTTTTTTAAAAGCTCATACTGATCCTATGCTTGTTGCTTGGTGTGATGCGGATTGGGCAGGTTGTCCCATTACTCGCCGTTCATTGACTTGTTGGTTCATCCAGCTTGGTGGTTCCCCTATCTCTTGGAAGACGAAAAAGCAAAAGACTGTTTCCTTGTCTTCCACAGAATCCGAGTATCGTGCAATGGCGTTTACTCTTAAAGAGGTACTCTGGTTAAAGGGTCTCCTCACGTCGCTTGGTGTCAAGTTCACAGTCCCTATTCCTTTCTTCTGTGACAATCAAGCTGCTATCCATATCACTTCTAACCCTGTTTTCAATGAACGCACTAAGCATGTGGAAACAGATTGCCATTTTATTCGGGATGAGTTCATCAAACGTACGATTGTCCCTCACCATGTCTCCACACACGCTCAGCTCGCAGATATCTTTACATAAGCCCTTGGGAGTCGTGAGTTTGAAGCATTTCTAGGCAAGTTGGGCATTTGTGACCTGCATGCTCCATATTGAAAGGGGGTGTTACGGATATATCTTCCATATATTCGTATATATCTATAAGTCCATATTTGTGTCTATTTCCATATTCTAGATAAGTGTATCTTCCTTTTACGTCGGGACGTTAGGTTAAACTTATGTATATATATATATTGGTCCTTGACCTTGAATCAATACAAGAAAACCTTTACACATACATTGTTTTCTTGACATGTTTCCTCTTGTGAAGCTCTGTGGTGATTGCGGTTTTAAGAGTTCGTTGATTCAGTTGCCCGGTGACGGGTTGAGCTCTGTCTCCGCCTCAGATAACTTCTCATCGGATCTTCCTTCTGTTGCACCTCTTCTAGCTTTGGTAAGGGATTCATGAGTTTGTTTGTTCCCCTGGCTTGGAGTATTTTGTTGCTTGTGCGGTTATTTGGGGGTTTTTGGATTTCGGATTTGTGTTTCATTTTCTTTGCTTTAGGAGGAGAGGGTAAGGTTTTGGAGTGAGCAAGAGCTATTAAGCTTAGTGTATCCCGCGCTGGTTCTAACTGTGTTAGTTGAGCATTGATTCTTAGACTTTGAGGGCTGTCTTCCATTTCTTGAAATTAAAATAAAATGAGAGAGTGTAGAGAGCCTTACTCTAATGCCGTGACCATTGGTTGAGACTTGGATGAGCTTCAAGCCACTGTCCTTAATAATGACGCTTATTGAACTTGAATCGGCGTCGAGGCTGTTCTCAATGAGTTCTTTCACTGCCGAAACTGGACGCTGGATAACTTCTCCCGCTGCGATACGGTTGACTACTGACTCTTCTAGGCGTTGAATCATTGGAGGCTCTCTTGGTGTAATTGCTGTCACCAGGGACTCTTCTACCTCCATCGCCACCGCAAGAAGCGAACCGTTGGTCATCTCTCCTTCACGGAAAAACCTTGCGCCAGATACAAATTGGGGGATCGCTAATATCTACAACACTATAGTTTTGGGCTTAAGCCCAATTTAAGACCTATTTTTTTTTTTTTTTTTGAGATGGATGATTCATCATCTCCGAATCAAGATAAAATGTCGAAAACAAAACGACAAAATACTATTCAGAGCCAGCAAGTTATTAATAATGAAGGTAATCTACAAGATAGAAAAGTTCCTAAGAGCATGATTATCCCATAGAACCTCAAAATAGGATTTTTACAATTATTATATTATTATTTTAATATTTCTTTTATGATTTATTTAAATTAATAAATTTGAACCAATAAGAAAAAAGTATATGTCATAATTTATAGAAATGAGGTTCTAAAAGATCTGTTTTTAGAAACTATCATTTCTCTCTCTCATCACTTTTTTATTATTAAAATTTTAATCAGAACCTCATTTAGAGCCTGTAATAATGGTGCTCTAAGAGAATTTCATGAGAAACATGAATGAGATGTGTGTGATTTGGGACCTACTATCATTTTTTTTTATTTTGAAAGTATGGCTTGGGAAGAACCTCGTATGTGACTCTACTGGTACATTGTTGTTTCGAGCAATCATCATATAAGGTTGACTTACTGTGCAAATATCTTCTCGATCTTTCAGATTCAAATACTCTCTCTTCTGTATGTTCTTTCTCTCTGTTTTCTCTCTCTCTCTCTCAAAGAACTCAAACGTTGAATCAACAAAGAAAACCGCA
>OVBI01000698.1:36641-57833 GCA_900406495.1 Sisymbrium altissimum
GAGCTATACCTCACCGGGGCTGTGACACTCACAGCAATCCACTAGTTCCGGCGACGAGCCTATCACCAATTACAGAGTATTCTTTATCTCTCTCTCGCTAGATCTCTAACGGTGACTAACAACAACCTAGACTTCACCAGCTCAGAGAATAGCTTACAATGCCTCGGTCAATGACCTTATAACGGTCAATGACACAGATACTAAACACGTGTACAAACCACCCGTGTATCCTAACTAGAGAGAGAGATCGGTTAACTAATGAATTAGAACCGGATTACAATTAATCCTATACCGGTCCCATCTAAACCAATGAGACAACATGATCACATGATCTTGACTATACTTCTTCACTTACACATAGACAACTGACCTTGGTTGTGAGTACTGACAGAACCATGAATTTTTTTTAGAGAGATCATATATTAAATTTATTATTTTATAACTACTTATTTTATAATATTAATTATATATACATAGTAAAAATATATGTAAAAATAAATAAAAAGTAAAAACAGAGTTAACACCAACCACAAACAAAAAAAAAATGAGGCAGTTAATAAAATATCAATTACAAAAAAAATATTTATGAATATATAAACGAGCTAAAAATGTATAGAACTATTACAAACTAAATAAAAATAATTAAAAAGAAGCCAAAAAATGTTTTACAATTTTTTTTAACATAAGAAAATGCATATTAAAATTAGATATTTAATCACAAACATAATGAATTGGATTTTTAACTCAAATTATAAGTAAATAATAAAATAAAATTGGACCTAAATACCCCCAAACTTAAACAAAAAGTAAATAATAAATTAGAATTTTAACCCAGAGTATAAAGTAATTTTTTTAAATTGGGTTTGAAGCCCACATATAAAAAAAATTGAATGAATGATGCAATAGGAAGTTTTAAACCCGTATTACAGGGTCAATAACAAAGGTTTTAACCAACTGAACTATTATATCTATACGAAATAATTTACAATTAAAATTTTATACTAATTTAGGGGTGTCAGTTGACCCCCTCCCTCCAACATGGGTCTGCCACTGGTTATGTACAAAAAAGGTTTTTTAACCATGAATACCATTAGTCTTTATTGTCAGCGCTGGCTCACAAAGAAGAAATAATAGGTGTGACAGTCTAGATCCAACCATATTTCTTGAATATCCTAAAGGCACCTCCATTGAGAGCCGTGGTTTACTTATTTTGAAAAATGTATTTATCTCAACCCCATAAATATATAAAAACTTTGGGATCCCATTTAACAAAAACTTGATGTATCGTTATGGTTTGTGTTGTTACAGATCCATTCCATCAACCGAAGTTGGCGAATTCAACTCCGTCAAAATGTTTCTCTTTTCCTTTTTGTTCATTTTCTTTGTCTTAAAAGGAAACTCTTTACTTTGTTCTAAAGTTTCCAAAATTTGTATCACATATTTACAAACCAGAAATTTTAATCCCTAATCAAAAAGGAATAAAAAAGATCTCAATTAGATTTAGATAAGTTTTTAAATTATTTATAAGATTTCTAGTTCTAATCTTATTTCATCCATCTAATCTTCTCGTTCTCTTCTTCTTCTTGGATCTAAAGAGCATGGTAGAATTTTAGATATTTATGATCTTGGAAATTCGGGAAAAGTCGAATCTGGATTAAGACTTTTCATGGTTGAAAAAGGTCATGCTCTGAGACTGCCGAAGGATTTTATCTTTCCAAGGCAAAAGATAAGCTGTTTCATACATATTATATAAGATCTCTGAGTAATGGAAAAAAGTAAGATAGACGTCGGCTAGTTTATTCAATATCATTAGATAAAATCTTCTGTTTTTGCCGTAAGCTGTTCACTGGAGACAACAATCCCAGTCACATGGCAACTACGGGATTCAGTGATTGGAAGAAAATTTGGATACACTGAGGCACCACGAGACTAGTCATGAGCATATCAAATGTATGAGCCAGTGAATGGAACTACTAGTCATGAGCATATCAAATGCATGAGCCAGTGAATGGAACTACTAGTCATGAGCATATCAAATGCATGAGCCAGTGAATGGAACTTGAATTGAGGCTTCAGAAAAATCAAACAATTGATAAACGCGTGAAACACAAACTCAGCAAAGAGAGGAATCATTGGAAAGATGTGATGGTTATAATTTTTTTTTTTTTTTTGTGGTAGAAACTCTTGCTAAACAAAATTTAGCCTTTCATGGGAGAAATGAAAAGTTAAGAGTAGACAATAGTGGAAATTCTTTTAAATTTATTGATTCAATGACTGAATTGGATCCTATAATGAGAGAACATGTTAGACGGTTTGAAGATGGAGAATATTGTTATCACTATTTCAGCAATAGAATTCAGAATGAGTTGATAGTAACGATATCTGATGAAATCAAAGGTACAATCATAAAAATATTCAGAGTGCAAAATATTTTTTTGTCATTGTTGATTGTATGTGAGATATTAGTCATCACAAATAAATTTAAAACTATTTCATTTTTTGGGACAATCCATCGTACTTAATATTTGTTTGTATCTTCATCTAAACGATGGAAGATATTGGAAGATATGGTTGTAGGTTTGAAGTGAAATCTCTATCACAGATTCGGTGGGAGATTCATGTTGAATGCGTCAAGGCAATAAGATTTCAAGCTCCAAAGATCAGAAATGCACTAATTCATATAGCAAAAGCTACTAATGATCCAATAACACAAAGTAATGGTGAGTATCTTACGATAAGTGAAACACATGCAATATAAAATTATGAATTTTTGTTCTCTATGGTGATTTGGTACAAACTTCTATTTGCTTTTAACACCGTAAGTAGGAGTTTGTACTCAGAAGACATGAATATTGAAGTTGTTGTTTCTCAGTTGAAAGGACTTGTTTCTTTATTTCAGAACTATAGAGATTCCGGTTTTGAAAGTGCGAAGTTAGATGTTAAAGAAATCACAGAATTTATGGGGATTGAAGCTAAGTTTCCGACAAAAAAGTATGTTATTAAAAAAAAATAGGTTTTTGATGAAGAATCAGAGACAGTTAATGAAGCTTTGGATTTATCGCCGGAAGAGAGTTCTAGGATTTCTTATTTCATCCAAGTGATGGATAAATCTGTACAATCTCTTGAGACAAGATTTGAGTAATTTCAGAAGTATGAACAAACATTTAGGTTTCCATTTGAATTAAAGAAACTGAAGTCAGCAAGTGATGATAGTTTGTTGGCATCTTGTACCAATCTTGATCCCACTTTAAAACATGAAAATCATTCTGATGTTATTTGGGATGATTTGCTTTTTGAACTAATTGTTCACAGAAGCTTTGCCACAAAATTACAAGAGACCCATTGGAGTCTTGAATTTTTTGAATTGTTATCCAAACTCATGAATTGCTTATCAAATATAACTGACAATTCCAGTTTCAGTCACTTCTGCTGAGAGAAGTTTTTCTAAACTGAAGTTGATAAAGTTTTACTTGTGATCAATCATGTCACAAGAAATATTGAATGGCTTAGCTACCATATCTATAAAAAGAGAACTATTTAAAATTTTAAATTATAAGAGTTTGGTGAAAAAATATATTGAAAAAGATTGTAGAATGATTATGTCTTAGTTTTTTAGATTAATTGTTTTACTGTAATCTTTTTATAAATATATATATATTAAAAAAGATCCTATTTTTATATTTGTGTGAAGCTCTAATATATCTGAGTACGGCACTGTCTCCATCGGAGGTCTCTTACCCAGTCTCTAACCATTAAAATAAAAAATAAAAAAATTAAGGGTCAACTTTGTTTTTTCAACAATTAAGAGTGCTTTACTCGCCAGAGTTAAATCACTCTTACCACTCCTTGCACCCTCTTAAGCTCCTCACGGGGTAAACTACGATACTATTGTGATGGAAAATGTCGTCTTTGCGGAGGAAGAATTGATAGAAAATTTTACCGTTATGCATTGCGTTTTACATCCACCAAAAAAATCTCTTCTTGATTTGAAAACTCACTCTTCTCCCTTGACTTGATTCTTTTAAATGTAATGCTTGCGGCCATAAGGGAGATCGAAGCCCGTACTTGTGTGTTCAATGTGATTTCGTGATCCATCAAACTGTGTTGGCCTTCCATGTGTCATAAACATCTCGCACTTCTGTTCTTGGTGCTGTGAATTCTGTGTGTGGATTTTGTNGGGTTAGGCTTGGGGGGGGGGGGTTATTCGTGTCAAAAGTGTCCCGGCTATGTCGTGCATTCGAAATGTGCTACCAGTGAACATGTATGGAACGAGGTAGAACTAGAAAGAATACCTGAAGAAGAAGAAGATACAGAGCCATATGTGAGGGTAGATGACAACACAATATAACATTTTAGCCGCAAAGAGCATTACTTAAGACTCCACATCAATGGTATTCAGTATGAAGAGAGCAGAAGGTGCAACATATGCATCTATCCTGTTGGTTTCTAATCCTTCTATGGCTGTATGGATTATGATTTAACTCTCCACCAAAACTGCGCTGAATTTCCTAAAAAGAGATGGCATGTGGGTACACAACGAACGTCTTATGTTAGATATAAAGGAGACCAATTTATTTGAGTGTGATGCTTGTAGGAGAGTATCTAATGGTTTCAGGTACAAGCATGAGGATAAGAAGTACGATGTCCTGTGCAATTCAATTTGTGAGCCATTTATCCATCATGCCTTATATTACATTCCAACAGACAAAGATGAAGTCTGCAATGGTTGCAAATTGGTTAAATTGCACTGTAGATGGTTGTGGATTCCTATCTTACTTCGAATGTGCCACTTTACCACTAGTTGTAAAACATAGAGTTGACAATCATCCTTTCTCGCTATGCTATGGCGAAGAAAAGGCAAGCAGTAAATACTGGTGCGACATTTGTGAGAAAAAAATCAAGACAAAGAACTGGTTCTACGCGTATAAAAAGCACCTGGCTAGTTTGCATAAAACTGTGTGCTCGGAGACTTTCAAAGGGTCATGCCACGAAGGACAATAAAGTTTCTGGATAAATCGTTTGAGGTGTTTTTCAATAATAGTATGGCATGCCCATTTTGCAAGATGTGTGCATTGCACTGCATATGCCCTATCATCGAAACAGTTTAACTCCTTAATTTTGCATTACACTTCTTAATACCTCGTCACTATCACAGCTAAGATTGACAAGCTGGGGGCTAAATATTGGGTTCAAAACCCACACATCCAGAATTAACAGTTAAAATGTGTAAATATCAGAAAAAGTTTCATATTTAGATATTTTCAGAAAAAAAAAACGATATTCGAACAATATTTTAAGTTAAACTATTTTTACCGATACGAAAAATATACGAAAACCGCTTTTCGTATGATTTTTTCGCTAACACCAATAAAGTCGCAATTCCTCGAACATTTTGTATCGAAAACCAAACATTTCGATCAAGGCAGCAAACTAAGGAACAAGGGATGACCAGCTCGGCCATCTGAATGGAACCGACCGGCTCAGACATTCTTGCGCGACGGTACGTGCCGGACGGTGAAGGCTGACTCGGACTCGTCCCATGTATGACCGAGCCGGAAGGCTTCGTGCATCGTTTCGGCATGCCGAGCCAGACTACCAACGCACCGGACGGACATCGACCGACTAGGCCGAAATGGTCGATTAAATGGTCCGACGTCCAAGGCCAAACTGAACGTGCTTCGATCACCGATCGGGGCAAAGCCGGACGCGTCCCATTGGGTATCTCACCCAGCTCAGTCATTTCATGCGTTCTCCCCCTCTGCCAAGCCGGAGGGTGTCCTGAGAAACATCCACACATCAGAGCCGAGCTGGACGGACAAGCTGATCAACTGCCGAGCATCACAGTTGGCTCGGCCCGTTTTTCTCTCCAATAATGAGGTCGAGCCGGATGTGGTCAAGCATGCCCTCTTCTTTGTCTTCGGAAATCATTTCAAATACTTATCAACGTTTTCGAGAACTTATCGATGCTTTCGTAGACTTCTCGATATTTTGCGGAAATATCGTAATGTCTGTTTCTATCAAAAATGATAAAACGTTAACTTAAAATAAACTAAAGAATCCAACCGAAGAGGAAAGAAGAGATCGGGCCTAGCCGGCAGGGAAAGTATCGTGGGTTTCTCGAAGATTCCTCAAAGTTGGTAGAAAAGACGAAGATATAGGTTCCCATATCGGGAATTAGACTAGTTAAGGCTTAAATTTTTCAAGTATATATAGATATCGATGTATAGCGTAAAAGACAGATTTGGAATCCTCACACTTTCGCACTTAGGGATTTAAGCGTTGTAAATTTCCTTTTTTCACTTATTTCCTTTGTGCGTAAATTCTTTTACTTGATAAAATATTATTTTGTTCAATCTTTTTTCGAGTTTCTCTTTACAGAATTTTTGGGACATAATTATCGATTTACTTTCTTATACATTGTGCGAATTTCGGTTCCCACAAATATCTTTTTTTTTTCTTTTTTTACCGAAAATATCTAAACACAAATTTTTTTTATCGATATTTAAAAATTTTAATTGTTAATTCTGGAAAGATGGATATTGACTCCAACACCGAACCGATCTGAGAACCAAAGTTGATTTGAAAAGTACTGACCGGTTTGCAGTCTCAGACTGAATAAAATGGGAAACCAACAAAATTTGGTACAGTCGGTTCGGTCTCACTCGGCTCTGACCCAATGCCCATGATAATCAACTGTCTCGAATTGCTGTACAACGGAGAAAAAATTTTAGATTTGTTTTTATAGTTTAAATTTAACCAAAGTATGCATCATTTTTAGGAGTATATATGTTTATATATATATATTTTTTTTTTTTTTTACCCACATGTATCAATAGCTAAATTTTATTAAATTTATTATAGTTATGAAGATACAATAATTCATATTAATGAAAACATTCACAATCATGTCCGCCGATTACATTTATACACTTGCAACGAGTATAGTAGTCATCATGAACTTCAATTCTGCATTGCCCAGCACCATGGAATTTATGGCATACTCTTCCTGGAACGTATACAACTAGTAGAGGTGCATCATGGCCTTTTGCCTCCACTATTTTATATAAATAAAAAAATATAGATGGTGAATAAAATGTCTTTAAGAAAATTGATAACGATAAAAAAAAATTAAAATATTTTTTCAGTATTTAGTGAGATGTATTCAATCAATAATTTGATGTGATTTGAATTAAAATGAGGAATCTTCTATTCTTTAAACAAAGATTTTGAAAGATTATTTAAAATCTTGTGTTATTGAAATAGTGATTTCAAAATGTATTTTCAAATCAACTGTTATTAGAAATATTTAAATTATAAAAGTTATGAGAATAATTATACTATTATTGGAAAATATTTTATATAATAAATTTTATGAGATTTGTGCTTATTTGAAAGTGTTTTGGCGAGATTTATTAGTTAAAAATATTAAAATTAAAATTTCATAGTTTTAGATAAGATTTTAAAATGTTTTAATCAAAATCATAACAACTTTCCTAATTCTTTTAAAACTCTTTAAAAATCTTATCATCTAATGCAAGATTGATGGCTTGACTGGTTTAACCGCAGCGGGTGCGGTTACCGGAGTTTGCGGAAATAGATGGTTGCGACTTTAATCGTTATTAAGCGATTCATACGACTGGTACAGCGGTTAAAAACTGGTGCATTTGGTTAAACAGAAAATTAATAATATAAACATACTATATAATTATATAAAACATCAAAAAATATATTATTATAATAAAATTAATTATTAAAAGAATTTAATTTAAAGATTTTATTAATATAAAATGATGATAAATGTTTAGTGAATAATTAATAGAAAATATTAAATTTATTCATATATTTCATAATTACAATATCTAAATTTTAAAATTTTAACTCATTTAAAAAAATTTGGTCAACTAACTAATTTTTTAAAATTAATATTTTTTTCTACTATTTATTTTTTTTAATTAACCACGCGCAACCACACGCAACTGTAAGCGCTGGCGAAAAACAGCTTTTGAATTTTAGCGCTATAAATCGGTATAAAATAGTTTTTATGACTATTATTAAACGCCATCAATCGATACCACCCGCTGCATTTGCGTTTGCGGGTGATAACGGATAAACCAATCAACATTTCAAACACCAATAACAAAAAAATATATATATGGTATATACCTTTCGCATTATGCATCATGAACAAGATAAAAATACAAGAAACCAAAAACAAAATAGCAGATCTCATGATACAAAAATAAATAAATTAAATGATTGTCTATATCTTTGTGATTTTTTTTTTTTTTTGCTATCTTGTACTAAATATTTTCTGATCAACATTGTATATATATATATATATATATATATATATATATATATATATGCAACACATACTAAAATATTTATTATTATCACTCAAATTGAAGGTTATCATTTTATATTTGACCAAAATAGTTAATTGCCCATTTGAGAGTCAAAACAAAAATTATTAAAAGAATAATCTAAATAAAATAGACACATTTAGATAATAAATTATATATTTGACATATACAAAGTTATGCATTCATATCATGATGATATTATCATGATCCACGTNTCTTTATGTCTTTATATATATATATATATATATATATATATATATATATACATATGTATATATATGTATATATCTAACAACAGAAAATGAATCACAAATCATTAATTTATGCTTGATAGTTCAGAGGTTAATAAACGGAGTAAATGATACTATTAAATTGGAAAATCACAAAACAAAGTCGAACCACAAATTCAAACTAAAACGAAATGGATAAACAATGTCAAATCTATGCGGTAAAATTAGGGGTCAAATCTACTATATATTTAAAAAAAACAATTAAACGTTATTTTATTGATGTATCATGTTTTCATTTTATCTCTTTTTTTTCATTTATTTTATGATGATATGCATATATCCAAAAATATTAAAATCAGAATCTAAATAAATAAATATATATATATATATATATATATATATATATATATATATGTTGTCAAACAGAATTTTAAGTTCCTATTAGCTAATAAATAATGTGTATTAAAAATATTTAATATTATCCTTAAATGATTAAATACATCCAAATTAAAAATTAAAAATAAAAATTATTACTTATGATCACATTAAATGTGTATATATATTTATATAATAAATATATTATTATAAAATATTGCATTTAAGACTTTTATTATTGTACAATAATACATATAGTAGATAAAATATATCTTTCCAAGCAAACAAACTTAGCACATATTTTTATGAACCAATTGAAATGCTCATTAATCATTTATAAATTTCAACAGAATTTTTCTAACAAATTTTAATTTAATGTTTTCTACTAATGATATATTTTGTTAGTTAAAGAAAATCTATAAAAATTTTGGAAATAGAATGTAGATAATCTAGTTTTAGATATTTTATCAATCACAAAATTTTAGGTTATGCAATTCATAATGATATTATATGTACATTAATATACATAGATACACAATTAGTTATTGTTATTTTTGCTTCTGTACAATTTTCATAGATGTTAAAAAAATCTCTGTCTACAATATATATTTGGTTTTAAATATATAAAAATTTAAAATTTAAAATACGCTTAATATTTCCTAGTTATTTTGATTTATATTTATTTTTAACCAAACTTCTTTTGAAGCTCTAATAATCCTAAGTCTATATAAGAAATGTCTCTCATCTTTGTCAAGCATTTATTATAACATAGTAAGGAAAAAAATCATAAAACTTTGGTGCAAAGAATGAAAAAATATTTTCTAAACACACATGATATACTGTTTAAATTTTCTTTTGAATTTTTATTTTTATTTTGAAGTAAATGAGAAATAAGGGTTGACTATTATATAGAGTGTTAGCTAAATATGTTATATGTCATAAAAATTTTAAACAAAAAAAATAAATTTATTTGTAAAGCATTTTGATAATGTGCTTACTATAGAAAAATTCTGTAGAAATTTGTGGAGTCTATTTCAAATATTTGTGGATATTTTATAGAAATATCTAATTATAAATGATAGTTACAATGGTTAAGTCAGTTAATGAATATCCAGTAAAAATTACTGTTAATCCAAATTATTTTAATGGCTAAATATTTTTTTGTTTATAATATATATTTTCTTTTGAATGTATAACAATTTAAAATTTAAAATATTGTTGAATATATAAAAATTTAAAAGTTAAAATATTGTTAATATTTCCTAATTATTTTTATTTATATTTAATTTTAACAAAACTTCTTTTGGAAGCTCTAATACACATAAATCAATATTAGAAATGTATTGCTTTAGGTGTTGTGGTTATTCATGTTTAAGTTCCATGTTTTGAGTGCTGCGACAGAAAATATGTTTAGTTTGTATTATAGCATCTTAGATCTCACTGAGTGACTCTCCATTACTCACTCTTCCTTTTTCATCTTTTCAGGTGAGATTGATGAGTAAATGGACGTTCGATGGATCGGGCGCTTTAGATTATTTTTATGATTTTGTATTTTATTTTAAATATGTATTTTATTATTTTATTTTAGTTATTGGTTAAATTAATAATAAAATGGAAGTTTATTAAACTGGAGAGAGTTGTGGAGTAAGTTAGGGTTCGTGACATACCATTCTCGGGTGAGGATGAGATGGGTATTACATTTTGATATCATATCGGGTTTGCTGTCCCGGTGCCGACCCAGGAGGCGGGAAGTAGATAAAATTAAGTTTTCAACAACTTTCAACGGTTTTCGAATGATTTCAAAGTTTTCCAGGACAGGGATATTTTAAAAAATATATATATAGCCCCCTTTCGATTAATCCGTTGATTGTTAACTCTCGGTTTGTCCTAAAATTTTAAGCAGCTTGTTCTTTTCAGATGCCACAAGAAAAGTTAATCGTTCTCGCACCAAGTTTCTCAGCTCGTTATTCAGCAGGTTGTGGTTGATCAGGTTTCATGTTCAGTAGGTGAATCAGGAAGCAGTTGAGAAATAGTATGGCAGATTTCTCAAGAGATAGTTAGGCAAGCCGCTCAAGATGCAGTGCAAGATTGTTCGTCAGGTTGCTTGTCAGACCGAGCTAGTTGCACATTAAGCACAGTCATTCAATGTTCAGGGAACAGCGCCGAACGAACATGCATCATTGATGGAGCAGTTGAGGAAATATCGCGAGGGGTATAGGGCTCAGTTAAGAAGAGAGCCGGTTCTTGTGGGTGCACCACCGCCACCGTTTTAATAACCCGGCTGAGATAAAAAAATATTCAGATCGAGATCTGAACATGGAAACCATCCGGGACAATTTTATAAATTCCGGGAATGGAGATGGAGATAGCTAAGGACCTAATCAAGTCAGTAAAATAAGAATCGGTCGAAGAAAAATTCGGTTGGTACTGCTAAAAATTCAAAGAGCTGATGGTTTCCACATTCGGATCGCGGTTGGTCTAATCGGGTAATTTTTGGCTCAGGGAAGTGTGTGATCAATGGGCGTATTTTTCTTGGGAATTAAGTGATAAGACTGAAGCTGGTGAAGAAGTGCTGCATTCTGATTGGTCATGCATGCCGCCTACTGTGTGTTGATTTCTGAATGGCCGGGGAAAAGATAGAGATGGACAGCTGTGATGGGTGTGTGCTAAGCAGTTAATGGATGGATTTGCTTCCCATGCCATCCCATTTGCCTATAAGTACCCCATTCCCACCAGTTTTTCCACCTTTTAAAATCTGCATCCAGGATCATTGACCACTTGGAGTGACACAAAGAATGCCTTCCTCAATAACTTCTTCGATGATGTAAGGTCTGAAGATCTGAGAATAAAGATCTCTACATTCTATGAAGGACCTACTGAAGCATTTAGAGCTTGTTGTTTGAGATTCAGAGCTTATCAAAGAGATTATCCACACCATTGCAGTAATATTCAGAGTTGCTGGGTATCTTTTCCAAATGCATAGATGGTTTTGAATGCTGCAAGCCAATGAAATTTCAACACTAGAAGTCAAGAATAAGCTCATAAACTAGTTGAGAACTTAATATATAATAATACTGAGAATGCTGATTTGATAGAAAGAGGGTGGCTGGGAACTTGGAAGGTGGTCAAACTCTTGAATCAGAGGAAGAGGATGTAAACTACATCAATGGAATTGGGTTTCAAGGACAGAGATTTGGGAATCACTAAGGTTATGGGTCTTCTTACTAGAAGCCTTCTCAAAACAACAATTTCTCAAGAATTTATGGTTCTTCTTCCTACTAGAAACCTCCTGAGCAGAATAGAATGATGGATTCTATGTTAGAACATGTTTTGGAAGGTCAAACAAACATGACTGTGAACTTCAATGGAAAGATGCATGCTTTGTACACTGACCTCAATAGGAATATTGAAGCTTTGAACTCTCATGTTAAGAAGGTGGATGTTCAGGTTGCACAAGCTGCTGAATCTATCAGAAGGCAAGAGGGGATCCTTCCTGTGACGGACTGATACCAACCCAAGGCAACATGTCAATGCCATTATGGTGAGGAGTGGTGAAAAACTTGTGGAGACTGCAGATTTTTTGGTGATGATTTTGGGACTATGGAGCAAGCATTGGTCCATGTTCAGGACTAGTATCGGTCGATGCCAGTACAAATATCCAGTGTTTCGAGTGCTGGCGGACAAAAATCGAGCCCACACGATACTGATAATGAAGCATCGATCAACGCTCAGTAGATGTTGGAGATTCTTCGAGTCCTGATGGACGAAAATCAATTCAACCCGATGCAAACGACTCGATACCACCAAGCATCAATCGACACAAGGCCAGCAATGGTCGATGCCTTGTTCGGACCGAGCCACTTCTACCTAAATGCTAAAACTCAGCTGAGGAAAAAGTGTTCAAACCCAAGTTTATTTTCCAAAGCCTAGAAAGTCAAAACAGGAGATAGAGGACGAAATGTGCAAAGCAATAATGGATAAAATGCTGATTAATACACTTCTGGTGGGTAAGGAATAAGTTCATTTTACTGCAGAAGTTAAAACTTTTGAATCAGAGGAAGAGGATGTAAACTACATCAGTGGAGTTGGGTTTCAAGGATAGAGATTTGGGAATCAGTAAGGTTATGGGTCTTCTTACTAGAAAAAGTGTTCAAACCCATGGGTCCTTTCCCAAAGCCCAGAAAGTCAAAACATGAGATAGAGGAGGAAAGGTGCAAAGGAATCATGGATAAAGTGCTGATTGAGATACCTCTAGTGCATGTATTCAAGCTTTCACCTCCAATCAAGAGGTATGTAAAGAGGATGGTTATGAATGATGTAAGTCATGAGGAGGCAGCTTTTCTCACAAAGGACATCAGTGTAATTAATCCTCTTGAAAAAGACTGACTCAAGGAAAGAGAGGAAGATGAAAATCTCTGAATAGGTTAATGCATGATTCAGAGTACGATTCCAGAGAAGCTACCTGATCCAGGGAGCTTTGTGCTTGATTGCTCCATATGTACATGAAGATTTCCTCACTCTCTTTGTGATCTTGGTTTAAGCATTAATCTGATGCCACATTCTGTTATTGTAAGCCTTAGGATGACTGGTTTCAAGCCAACAAGGATCCATCTTATCCTTATTGATTGTTCCAAGAGGATTCCAGAAGGTGTTTTAGAGGATATTCCACTTAGAATTGCAGGTTGTGTGATTCCCACTAACTTTGTGGTTTTGGAATATGGTGAAAAACCTCATGATCCTCTTTTCCTATTAAGATCTTTCTTAGCTACAAATAATGCCATCATTGATGTGAGATATAGCATATATAGCTTTATTAGGTGATAGAGTCATGAACTTTGCCATGGATAAGCTAAGGAGGAAACTTACCATTGATGGTCAAATATTTTCTGTAGAGGTTGCCATGGATGAGGAACCAGTCACATAGCATCCAGATGACATTACTGTTGGGTGTGTCAGAGTTGGAGGTTACTGAGTAAGTGAACAAGCTGGTTGTTTAAGAGACATTGTCTGTGACTTCTAAGAAAGCTAATGGGCTTAAGGATATGAGTGGTGATCATCATTTCAGAGCTAGATTTGAAGATGACAGTCCAGCCAAGGACAAGTTGTTGGAAGAGGATGTTTTTGTCATGGAGACAAGGGTTTAATGGCTGAATTACATAAAAGTGCACAAACCCGAGCTGCAGGCTTGGCGTCGATCGACATCACTCCTAGTGTCGATCAACGTTCCCCACAGACCAAATCAGTAATACCCAAAACACACAATTCTAGGGAGGTTTCAAGTCCTGCATGCCCATCAATTGTTGCTAAGCAACCAGCTCATCCCCTCATACCCCAAAAGCCTCCATTACAGCAAAGGTATACATTTCATGTTCCTAATTTTAAACCTCCTAATATCATCAATAAAAATTTCAAAAGTGTAAAAGTTGTTTCACAGTTAAGCAAGCTACCAGATTACCCTAGAGCGCTTATTCATTCTTTTGATGGTTCTGTAGGAAAAAGAAGTGTCCCTCCCAAACTTATAACTCTCCCTGCTGCTGCTGCTGTTCCTCACTTGCTTGGTAGATCCCATGCACCCAATGCTTATACACCATCATGGATGATGAGATGCTCTTTCCAGAAGCATTCATTGCCACTGTCTGATCCACATGAGCTCTGAACCCCGACAAAATCAAGCTACTGACTGATAACAAGCACTTAGTGGGAGATAACCCACTTGTAGGAAGGATTTTAGTTTGATTTTCGTTTTGTTTTTACCAAATTTTAGTTTTATTTCTATTGTGTTAAAAAAAAAAAAAAAACAAGCAGTTTTTGCAAAGACACAAAGGAGCAAAGAGCCAACCTCAGTGTCGATTGATGCCATGGGTGAGTGTCGCTCGACCCACCCCTTCATATGTAAGTATTCTTGGCCTTATATTTGTTTCTTTGTTTTTTATTTCGGTTTCTTTCCAATTCTACGGCTTGGTACATTGAGGACAATGTTACTTAAGTCTGGGGGAGGAAAATACTGATGTATTTTGCATTATTTTGTTTTGAGTCATTTGTGTTAGTTTGAATTTGTTTTATTGAGTCAGGATTTGTCAGAAACTATGAGTTTTTTTTGGAACTAACCATTTTGACTACCATTTTAGTGCCATTCTTACAGCCATTGACATCAGATTTTACTGATATGAAAATCCAAAGGTGGATTAATCTACCGATGTCTCCACATCTATTTGAGAGTTTGAAGGATCCTGATCTGACCTAACAACTAATGAACTTAATTCTCTCATCTTGGGGATTGGTATACTTTGGATCGGATTCTTTGTTCAGGTCTGAAATAGATGGATTGTGCTTATGGTTTTTCTCTCTCTTCCCTTATACAATTAAAAAAAAAAGAAGACAGGAAAAGAGATATAGGTCGAAAAGAAATGATCCGGGGGNGGGGGGGGGGGGGGTGATAGTGATTCTGTTGGCTCATGTGTTTACGGCAACTTGTCCAAATGTTCAGTTGATAAAAAAATGATATTCTAAAAGGGAAAAATAGACTGAAAGGAAGTGAGAAAAAAAAAGAGAGGAAAGAAACCTGAAGCAAAACAGTCTCATAATCAGAAACTTGAACAGGTAAGAGTCCATGTGTTCGTTGATCGATATTCCCTTGATGAGACTGCACGCTTTAAACATAAAAAGGTCAGTAATGGTGAGTTTGGATCTTTTATGGATCGTGGGTTGGAATTCAGATGGTTNGGGGGGGGGGGGGGGGAGGGGGAATTAATAAATGTATTATCTAAAGTTGGTGCTGTTAGAGGTGGCTTACAAAGGTATTGGTTGATTTGGCGTTCTGAGGATTATGTAAGTTCCCACGTTTTCAAACCTCTTTCACATGTTTAGTTTTTGTTTTGTTTGAGGGTAAGCAAAAGGTAAGTCTAGGGGAGTTAATATATCATGGTTTTTACCCATTATATAACTTGTGTGTATAGAGTTTTTCCAGTGATTTTACAATATTTTATAGGTTCATGTACGTTTTGGGCTTTATTAGAGAATTTGGAGCATTTGAGACTAATTGGAGTCTTGTAGCTGAAAAGAGCAACTCGGAGTGCATCTTTGGAGTTGGCGTCGATCGATGCCACCCATTTGGTGTTGATCGACGCCACCAGAAGTTTCTCATGTAATTTTGCGAGTTCTGGAAAAAGGATATTTGCTCTAGAAGTTTCTATTATTTACAACATAAGTCATTTTCATATTTTAGACTATATTTATGTTTTTAAGGTCATTACATAGACCTATCTGTTATTCTAGAGAGAGATTTGTAGCATAGCTTTTGAGGGAAGAATCAAAAATCCTTTAGAGAGATTCTTAACTCCTTTACTTCTATTCTTAATCTCTTTTATGCAATTATATTCGATTATGATTTCTGTTTCATTACGCATGTCTGAGTAGTTTGCTACTTAGGTTTAGGGTTCCTCGTTAAAGATTTCATGGATTGCTAGGTTGATTGATTGTTTAAGTTCTAAACATTTGTTCTTCATCTATGTTGTGATTAATGCTTGATCTGAACTGACCATTTAGATTATTGATTATAGGTTGATTCTCATAACGAAAGTTGGTTAACTAACTATAAGGAACCTTAGGTGAGCAAATTACGTTTTTGCAAAGGAATTTGATTTAGAGATTTTGTGAACAAATCTAACCTGAAATAATTGCATGTTTGGACTTTAGAACTCACAAAAAAATTTGGTTTTCTAGGTTTTAGACATAAATAGTTTTCGCAGCGACGCATGGTTTATTTTATCATTGTGTTTCGAGTTCTTGAACATTAGAAGAATCACGATTGACTGATTTGTTTTCATTCCTGATTTCCTGAGAACACCTTAAACTTAGCGTTTTTCCCTAATTAATTTACAACCAATTTAATGCATTGATATTTCTTTACATTTAATTTGTTTAGTTTAATTCAATAACTAACGATCTATTGTGTGAACTTAAGTTTGTGGAATTCGACCCATAAGTATTACATCGATCTCTTAATTTAAGAGAGTAACTCTATGGATAACTTGAGCAGATCAGTTGTCTATGATAATTTGGTACAAACTTCTATATGTTGCAAACACTGTTAACAAGAGTTTAAAGTCAGATGACATGAATATTGAAGTTGTTGTTTCTGAGTTGAAAGGACTTGTTTCTTTATTTCAGAAATATAGAGATTCAGGTTTTGAATGTGCGAAATCAGATGTTAAATAAATTGTAGAATCTATGGAAACTTAAGCTAAGTTTCCGACAAAAAAACGTATCATCAAAAGAAAAAAGTTTTTTGAAGAAGAATCAGAGACAGTTGATGAAGCTATGGATTTATATCCAGAAGAGAGCTTTCAGATTTCTTATCTCATCCATTCATGGATAAAGCTCTACAATCTCTTGAGACAAGATTTGAGCAATTTAGAAGTATGAACAAACCTTTTAGGTTTCTATTTGATTTAAAGAAACTGAAGTCGGCAAGTGATGGCACCTTAAACCAATATTGAAGCCACTTTAAAGCATAAAAATCACTATGATATTATTGAGAATGATTTGCTTTTTGATCTAATAGTTCTTAGAGAAGCTTTGCCACAACATTACAAAAGACTCATTGAAGTTTTGAATTTTTTAAATGAGTGGAAGAGTATTATCCAAACTCATGGATTGCTTATCAAATATTGTTGATGATTCCATTTTCAGTCTTCTGCTGAGATAAGTTTTTTTAAAGTGAAGTTGATAAAATCTTATTTGCGATCATGTCACAAGAAATGTCAAATATGCTTAGCTATCATATCTATAGAAAGATAACTATTTAGAAATTTATATTATGAGTTCGGTGAAAGAATTTATTGAAAAAGATAGAACAAAGATTATGTCTTAGATTATTATTTTACTTAATTTAGATTATGCTTAGATTATTATTTTACTTATTTTTTTTTCAAAAAAATCTATTAATTATATATATATTAAAAAAGACTCAATTTTTATATATTTTCTGAAACTCTAATATATCTAAGCACAGCACTGCCTCCATCGGAGATCTCTCATGCAGTCTATAACCATTAAAATATATATTTTTTTTTAAAGTAAAAGGATAAACAAAAATGAAGATACGTCTCTCATTTAACGAGAAACTGTTGTTAGGTTAATCTCTTATCTTTCTTTCACACATCTTTTGAAATATCGATTCATGACAAGTCATCAAAACATGGATAAGGTTAGTGTTACTTTCTTTTTCTCTAAGAAACTGTTTCGCGTAGGTTGAATTAGATTCAAAATTAATCTAGATCTTTAAAATGAAAATTTACACACGACAGTCAATTACTTAATGTGGAGTCGTCAAGTCCGGCACTCCTTGATGGACACGAACTTCACAAAATATTGTCCTCATTTTGACATTGTTAAAGGTCCTGCCAAGCCCCCACCAGTGTCTCTAATGAGTAACTAACAACAGTGGCACTCACATAACCACACAAACGCTTAGCAGCCACAAGCAAATCCAGTGATTATGTCTGATCCATCCACTTGGTTGTTCGATCACTACAAGAAACAGGCCTCTATACCGACCGTCAAATTTATTGGAACATTGTTGGAAGACTTTGTTTTTGACGTTTTCCCGAGAAACTTTAATTCGTCGGAGTTCGAGTCTTGGAAACAACAGATATCGGCAAATTGTCGGATATTACCGAGAAAAGACGTTCACGGAAAATATGTCAGTATCTGTTATGGGTAATTACCGTGGCCATACCGACACATTTTATAAATTTAATCAAAAAATAAATACAGAAATAATGAAAATATATAAATAAAATCGTAAATATATTGATAGCAACAAATATTCATTACAAAAAAAACAAAAAATTATAATAAAACTAAATATATTGTTACGGTGGAATGACGTCTGTAGTGGTGGTGGATCAACAATAATGTCGGTAGGCCGGTGGAGGTGGTGGATGAACAACGATGACGGTGACGGTGGTTGAAGAACAACGATATCGATGGCGGTGGTGGATGAACAATGATGATGGTGATGGAAGAACAATTATATCGATAGCGGTGGTGGATGACCAATGATGATGGTGGTGGAAGAACAACTATATCGATGGCGGTGGTGGATGAACAATGATGACGGTGGTGGATGAACAAATATATCAGTGGCGGTAGTGGATGACCAAATATATCAGTGACAGATCTAAAAAAAAAATTTAGATCTAAAAAAAATTCAGATCTAATTAAAGAGAGAAAGGGATAAGAAAATGAATGAGAGAAAGGGTGGAGAAGATGAAAAAAGAGGCAAAGAGAAGGAAAGGAAGGTGCAGATCCGAGATTGCATATCTAGATCCGAGATTATAGATTGAAAATCAAAAAGAGAAGTTGGCTTAAGTACCGTAGAATTTAGGTGAAAAAACTAGAACCATATAAAACTTTTAAAAATTACTGGATTGTTTTTAATACATTTTAATACCCAGCGTACTCTTGTGTTACATTGTAACAAAAAAAAACGTAATTACAAAAAGCCATAGACACGTAAGCAAAAAAATTGCGCCACGTAGGAAATCGCTGACCNTGACGTGTATTAATTAACTCAGCCGGCTTAAACTGTGGCTGAGTTATGGTTACGTTGTGGCTGACTTAAAAAATGCGGCTGACTTATGAGATAACGGAACATAACTCAGCCGTTTGTTACAGCTGAGTTATTAAAATCTCTTTGACTTATGAGAGCTCGGTTGACTTACGATCATAAGTCAGCCATCAGTGCCGACTGAGATATGAGATAACGACTGAGTTATGAGATAACAACTGGGTTATTATATAAAACGGCTGAGTTATATGATATGATGGTTGAGTTACGAACACAAGTTACGGCTGACTTATACAACGGCTGAGTGTTTTGTCAAAATTTGGCTGAGTTATAAATAAGAGACGGCTGAGTTATTTTTTCCGACTGAGTTATTTTCTTCGGCTGGCTGAGTTATGGAGTTAGATACGACTGAGTTACAAAAATTTGATAAACTCAGCCGTAATACGGCTGCTTTATTAGTGAAAGATTAATTACTAGAATACCATTCATTTGAGGATGAGTTATTTAACGATACGACTGACTTAATATTACTACGGCTGATTTAAGTAAAAGATTAATTACTGAAATACTATTCACGGGTTCGTTTGGCGGCTGAGTTACCGATATTCCATGTCATCTTCCATGTCATCAGCTCTTATTTGCCATGTCATAATGGGTCCTGTCTTTCTGTCTTCCCATTATGGGAATTAGGGTTCTTCTTCTATCTCCTTGTTCTTTTCGATCTACCTTTTTATTATTTTCACTCATCAGAGATCGTCATCTATCTCCTTGTTCTTATTCTTCTCGATCTATCTTTTTCATTATTTTCATTCATCAGAGATCGGGGAGATCTTATGGATCCGATAATTATTGTTTCTGCTAACTGGGTCAAGAAAAAACAGATATGTATTCAACACCGACGGTAGAGGGTGTAGAGTTGTGCATATAGATGAAAAAACAACACTAGATGAACTTTCGAAGATAGTACTCGATGATTACGGATTGAAGGAGTCGAGCTATCTGATTTAGATGAGCTACATGTTCTCGAATAAAGCTTTGAAAACAATGGTGCATGATACTCCACCAGTTTACCTCTCTAACACTTGACAGTTGAAAAATTGAACAATTACGACTTTGTATGGATTTTACGGAGAATGAAATTAGTCGGAATGACCGAGCGAGAGAGAAGAATAAAAGGTTATTCAGGTTGGACATAATGCAAGAACTTGTCCAATATAGAAGTTTTGAGTGGATTTTTTATATTATGGCTGAGTTATGGTTTTTGTTTACAATATAACTGAGTTATATAATTACGATACAGCTGAGTTATGGATTTTGTTCATATAAGTCAGCCATCAAGTGTAATGTATATCGCGATGTTTCGTATTCTGGAGCGGGAAAATCAGCTGAATTATTGATTTTCCCGCCCAAAATACGAAAGGTCGCGATATACATTACACTTGACGGCTGAGTTATAGAAACTTCACGGCTGACTTAGGATTTAGNGTATAACATTTATAAATTAAAGTATATGATTTAGAGTCTCAACTGAAACAAAGTATACACATTTAATTGAAAACACATTGTGTATGGTTTATTGTATCTGATTTTGGGTCTCAATTTATATCTATAGGTAAAGTTTGAAGTGCTTGTAAGACAACATATATGTGAA
>OVBI01000699.1:0-12500 GCA_900406495.1 Sisymbrium altissimum
CCCGCAACCGCAAACGCTAGCGGAAAGCAGCTTTTGAATTTGAGCGATTTGTAGCGATACAAAGCGGTAAAATGCGTTTTCTGTGATTGTTGTCAAACGATGATAACCGCTATCATCCGCAAAAGCTGCGTTTGCGGATGGTAGCGGCTGAACCAATCAAGCCCTAAATGACTTTAAAATTTTACCTTGGAAACGTTTTACAGAGTAAAAACAAAGAATAATGAATAAAATAGTGAGTAGAACAACGTTTAATCTTATTAGAAGGATAGTATATAACATTCTAATTTCTAATATATGAAAACTTATTTAAAGAAGTTAAAAAGAATTGATTTACTTATCTATGTTATCAAAGTATATATTTTTTTTTATTACATATGTAGAGAAAATTTTAAAGTTAAACATGTTTGAGTTGAAATAGTAAAAACATGTGTCATTTATGGGGAAATAGTCATCTCGTGATTGTAAAAAAGATATATTATGACTTTGAAGCTTTCTGGTTAACAGAGATGAGCCTAAAGAGAAAATATGAACGGTTATAACGTTACACAATCTCTGCTGTGGAACAGTGTCCTACACTCTGCAAAATCGGAGGACTATTTTGGATCTTCCTGATAAAGATGATGCTTGGTGGACTTCTTATTAATATTTTTGAGTTGACGAATTCTCCTTAAAGCATAATTCTCCATCTTTTTTTACTGACTGGATGAGACATCAGGATTCTTCTTGTACTCTTTCGTTTTCACTGCTCTTCTATCTTGGTGTTTTACTCATCATATCTTTTATTTATTTATTATTATTGTGATAAATTCGATTTTACCCATTTTCTACTGATTTATGGGCTAGAGACTGGAAAGACTTTAGTCGGGAGATATTGTCATATCCATTATGCATAGGCAGTCTTAAGCTTTTTTTTTTTGGGGATAATTCTGACTGCTACCTTTTTTCCCACGTTTATTTGAACGGGTTTTGGGTTGTTTTCTTACTTTCTTCTTTTTTTGTATCCAATGCATTTTTCTGAACAAGACACGCCTCATCAATGGGTTATAATTGTCCATGTTTCATGAGGTAAACCCCCGCGCTCTTGTCCTGTTTCGGACAGGAGAATTCTTGACCTGTCTTTTCTTTTTCCAGACAAGAGTTTCGTTATTTTACTCCACAAAACCCTTCTGTTAGATCTCGGGTCCGGGAATTTGAGCATCTGAAAATAATGTTGTTCCTCTGGAACATCGAAAATTGCTTAGTATACTCAAACTTTCAAGATCGTTCCCAATTTCTTGCTTTTCCTCCAGCTGTTGTAGAGTTCTTCAATTTCTTGCTTTTCCACAAGAACATACTTTATGTGGTAGTGTCCCGACTCGGGTATATAGACAAACATTAAAGCATACATGATAATATGATATATCCAAAGTTCCAAACTAATAAATCCACCAATCCAATTTTTGGGGTGTAAACTCAAGTCGGGATACTACCTCATAAAGTATATCCTAGTGTAATTCTTTGAACCATGGAAGAGAACTAAACTCTTTTGTTTAAACCTAGAAGAATGTAAAACAAATCAATTAACTGAAATTAATTTATTCGTTGATATGCACTTCACTTTTGCTATGTTAACATTTATGAGTACTAATTAAAATATTTCACATCAACTAATTAAAATCATATATACATATATATATAATGTTTTTTAAAACATTTGTATTGGTTAAAAAAACTTTTTGTATATACTGTAATAATTCTTACAAGTCAAGTCAGAACACACAAAGGCCAAAGCAATAAAGCTTCTCCTGTTTCTGAAAGCGTACCAGTCCCCACGAGCGACAGAAAGCCAAAAAAGAACAAGACAAGAACAAACACGTGACTCACGAGGACGTGTCGTTTTTCTTTTGTTTTCCCCAAATTAACTGATTGTTCGTTCGGATCTATTTCTTCTGATTAGATTTTTCCATACACAGAATTTTTGTTTTTTTGTTTTTGATGTTTTTACTCCATCGCAGGCTTCCCTCGCTTGCACGCACAACCTTCCTCTGCAAATTCATGGAGCCTGCGGTGCCAGCGACTTCCTCTTTCGGTATGTCCTCTCGTCTCGCAGCCTTGTCCCAGCAACTGCGCCTGTACAAGCCGCCGCCTTCTTCATCGTTGGACGACTCCGAGGAGATGCAGGCAGATCAGGACAGCGCCGGGAAAGTTGTTTCTCAGCTTGGGTTTCAGGAATCTATGGCTCCTGTTCCCAAAGACCCCGAGAGGTTCAGACCCAAGAGAGCGGCTGTCTTGATCTGTATCTTCGAAGGAGACAACGGTGATTTGCGCGTCATACTCACTAAGAGGTCTTCTGGATTGTCTACTCACTCGGGTTTGTGCTCTGATCGTTTTTGGTTTGTCCTCTGAGCGTTTTTGGTTTTATATGAGCAGGACAGCATTAAAAGAGTGTTTTCTTGTTTTGTTTGGGTTGCAGGAGAAGTTTCACTGCCAGGTGGTAAAGCGGAAGAGGATGATAAAGATGATGGGATGACTGCAACCAGAGAGGCTGAGGAAGAGATTGGATTGGACCCTTCGCTTGTTGATGTTGTCACCTCTCTCGAACCATTTCTTTCTAAGGTATATAAGAAGTGCCCAATTCTCCTTATCTTGTTGGTGATGAATGTTCGTAGTTTGAGTCTATTTGGTTTTGATTCTGGAACCTCCATCTTAGCTTTATTACATCATAGTAGCAGAAATCTAGTTGCTAATTATCCTCAATCAGAGGGACTCTTGTTAGTATGGCAGAATCATGCCTTTCTGTTGTATTAATTATCTTTACCATACGTCGAGCTTTCTTTTCCTTTGTTTTTAAAAAACTAAGAGATGCATAACCTCCATTATTGATATCTTCTTACATCCGAGTCACTGTTTTACAGCATCTCCTTCGAGTAATACCTGTGATAGGAATCTTGAGGGACAAAAAAACATTTAATCCAACACCAAATCCTGCGGAAGTGGAAGCTGTGTTTGATGCACCCTTGGAAATGTTCCTTAAGGTTCCTCTTGTTTTCTCATCATGTTACTTATGCTACAGCTGTGTTTTTCCTTCTGGAAACATCATTGTTTAACCTATTTTGTTTTCTTTTTGTCAAGGATGAGAACCGGAGATCTGAAGAGAGAGAGTGGATGGGAGAGAAGTATTTGATCCACTACTTTGACTACAGAACAGGAGATAAAGATTATATGATATGGGGTTTAACTGCTGGGATTTTGATCAGAGCTGCATCTGTGACTTATCAGAGACCACCTGCTTTCATCGAGCAATGTCCTAAGTTTAAGTACCCTAAAATGGTAGAAAAACATACTTGTATGCCTTAATGAACATAATTTTTTCCGGATGGTGTTTTCCTGGATTGGTCTTCTTCCAGTAGAAGATCAATGAGAAGACAATAACACTCCATACAACTGATTATGTACCAGTGAATGCAGAACTAGGCTACTTGCTTATGTATATGCAGACGCAGAAGCTGAAGCTCCAGTTCATGTCCAGCTGAGATATCTCATGAAAATTTCCCATGAATCTTCTGTTTATGAGGAGATAATTGGAGGGGTTTTCATCTCGTCATGATCTAGGTTAGTCTGTATTTTTGTGAATTTGATATAACTATATTGTAACTTTGTGTAGGCTTCTTTCCTGAGTTGTTCCCACGGAATGCTTACTTGTGATTCAGAGAACAGTTGGCTGGTTATGGTTCTAGGCAAACATCACCCTCAATCGTGGATTTGGAGGACAACTCGGACTCACCTTCAAACACTCACTCTCCATTGTAAAATTTGTGATAAATAAATTTGTATCCTGAACAAATTTGAAAACAAACTTGTCTTATGTGCCTTGTAATATTTTTATTAATCGTATTAATAACCAATGGGTTTAGATTCACGCAGCGATTATATTGTTATCACTGGTCTAGATTTTCTCTGTTTCGTGGTACATTCAGTTACATTTGCTTATTGTCTAGTAGGTTAACCCCAGGACCACCATTTGTTTGTATTGAGACCACTTTTCCTGTTATTGCATGGTTTAGGTTGTAAATGGCTGGCTTGGCAGTTTTTTGTTTGTTTGTGAGTGGCTTCGACTCTGCATTCTTGAATTTTGGAAGAATCTATCTAAATATGCCCATAGTAGACTTGTTCTAAAGGCAGGAATATTCACTAGCTACTCGTTCTATATGCCATGTTTCTTATGTTGTTCACTTAATGCCTCCTCTTTGCACTTCCTCCTTTCTCTGTGAAAATTATTGCTTCCATTTGATTTTCTGTTGAGAATCTTGAGATGCTTAATCACAATTCGTTTTCTGTTTCTGCAGCTGATTCGTTGTGAAGTAAACAGCTTACAAAACGAGATGGTCCTCGTTTCTGAAGTTTACTTATTAAAATGATTATTCATTGGACGTGAACCAGCGGTATGTTTTCTTTCCCACTGTATTAATGAGTTAATTATAATTGTTTTGGGAATTTTGTTTATGATATTCACTTGCTGAAATGAAAGGGAGATACTGTATATGGTCCCCAGTTGTTTAACAAAGATACAGTATGTGAAAAATGTAGGACTAAAAAAACAGATCTGATTTTCTAAAAATTTTTCTGCTGGAACTTAGACCATCTACTTTAAAAAAAGTCAACACGGGCATTTTAGAGTTGCTTTAGATTCGATATTATTTTATTTGTGATGCTTGAAGCTGTTACTTGTACAATGGCAAATTGTATCAGGTAATAAGTTAGAGTTGGCATTTAGAACATATGTTTTTACAAAATTTCAAAGGGGCATTCCGAGAATCGAACTCGGGACCTCTCGCACCCAAAGCGAGAATCATACCACTAGACCAAATGCCCTGTTTATTTTCATTCTTTCCTTGCTTTGAGAGAATTGTTGCTTCCCATTGCGTTTGTGTTGGATGCTGAATCACAATTCGTTTGCTGTTTTTGCAGCTCACTCTCTGTCGATCTGGCTTACAAAAGATGATGGTCCTCCTATGTGAAGTTTACAAGTTTAAAAGTTTTTTCATTGGACTTGAAACATCGGTATGCTCTTTACCTTTGGCACTAAAACGTAAGTCAAAGGGTTTTTGGTTTGATTGATTTTTTCTGAAATGAAAGTAAGTTTATGGTAAATTTAGGACTAAACAAGGATTGATATTCTTATGAATTTTTCTTGCTGGCATTTAGAATATAGTTTTTGTAGAAAAAGTCAAAGGGGCATTCCGAGAATCGAACTCGGGACCTCTAGACCAAATGCCCTGTTGCTAATTGTTTTAGTTATAACGTTAAGATCATAACATTTAGTCACATTGTGATCCTGTTCTCTTAGTTGAATTTAACTAATTTCCTAGATCTAGTGTATTAGACTTCTTCCAACCGAAATGATTACTTGCATTTTCTTAGAAAGTGGGGTTTTGGTTTGCAATGGAAAGCACAATTATATAACTGGTCGTTTGAGTCCGGTATAAATAATTAAAAAACGATAGGTCTCTTGTCCTAAAATTTTCAATTGGCTGTTTACATTCAATCATTTGATAGCTCTCCAATAGTTCGATTCCTTATGATCTTGTCTGTCTTAATATTTGATTAGATACCAAATTATTGGTACTGATCTATGAAAAATTTAGGACTATACAAGGATTGATAATCTAATGTAAAATTTATACTGATCTATGACGATTTGTTTTACAAAAAGTCAATGGGGGCATTCCGAGAATCGAATTCTTGCACCCAAAGCGAGAATCATACCGCTTAGACCAAATGCCATGTTTTCAAAATTTTCAGTCAATGTATTTGCATTTTCTCCTTTCTTTACAATAACCGTTATTTTCCCTTTGCTTTTGTGTTGATGATTATCACAATTCTCTTGCTTGTTTATACATCACATTCTTTGTACATCTGGCGACTTACAAAACATTACGGCCATTCCTTTATGCAGTTCACTAGGTAAAAGTATTTATTGATTGGATGTGACAGTGGTATGGTCTTATTCTCCATTGCATATAGGACTTACTATGACTAATGAAACCTATAAGGTGCTTTATATTTTTATTCTGTTGCTGAAATGAAAGGTTAACATATGCACCTCCGCTGGCGCAAGATCTGTAAGAAACCGTGGACTGAGTAAAATCTGTGTATTAACTTTTTTTTACCTCTGCTGGAAGTTAGACTATCTATTAACAAAGTCAGTGGGCATTCCGAAAATCGAACTCGGACCTATCAGCACCCAAAGCAATAATCATACCACTAGACCATATGCCCTCTCCTTTATGCTGTTCAGTTAATGTGCATGCCTTCTGTTTGCTTTTACTTGTCTGTTAGATGCGTAATCACGATTCTTGTGCTGTCTATGCAGCTCATCTTGACGAATATGGCAGCTTACAAATTGTGAGGGCTTGTACTCTGTGAAGATTACTGGTTGACAATACTTACAGAATCGTGGTATGTTATCTTATTCTTTGCATTGTGAACTTATTAATGAAAGTTTAAGGAGTTTATGTTTTTTCTTTTCTCTTACTGAAATATACAAGTTCTCATTGGTTTGCATTTGTTGATCTATGGTACATACATTCGTAAGTTTTATTTGTCTTTTGACCTCCACATGTCTTACAAAAAGTAAATGGGGGGCATTCCGAGAATCGAACTCGGGACCTCTCGCACCCAAAGCGAGAATCATACCACTAGACCAAATGCCCGGTTATTGAGATAGTTCCATTGAAGCATTGTGTTGGTATTTTTTCCTCTGGAAAAGCTAAGTAAGTTCAATGATTATATATTTGAAATTTGAATGTGACACTAGAATGTTTTCTTTGTTGAGATAATTAAGAAGGAAATAATGGTTGACCTTCAAGACTTAACAGTGAATCATGTGGATTTTTTTGTAGTTTTACATTTGATGAAACGTTACTTGGCATTTTGAACATTTGTTTTACAAAAAGTCTATGGGGGCATTCCAAGAATCGAACTCGGGACCTCTCGCACCCAAAGCGAGAATCATACCACTAGACCAAATGCCCTCTCCTTTATGCTGTTCAGCTAATGTACATTGTCTATTATTTGTTTTCACTTTCCTATTAGATTCATAATCATGGATCATTTCCTAATTTATGCTCAATCTTGATGAATCTAGAAACTAAACTCTATGAAGACTTACGGATTGGACGCAAAATAGTGGTCTGCTTTTCTTTCTTTTTCTTTGCATTATGAACATAACAACGAAAATCTAAGACAGTTTACGTTTTTTCTTCTCTTGCAGAATTAAAAGTTCCATATATGGTTTGGTTTGCAGTTGTTGATCTATGAAAAATTCTAGGATTGAATCAAGATGATCGTCTAAGCAACTCTAAGATTCCGTTGAGCACATGTTTTCCAAAAGTCAATGGGGGAATTCCAAAATGCCCGGTTATTATATTAGTTCATCGAAGCACTGTGTTGTTGTTGTAGCCTGTGGAAAAGATTTACAGCTATGTAAGTTCAAACTATTCTATATTCTATATGTTAATATGATACTACTACACTAGAATGTTTTCTTGTTGAGAAAAGCTAAGAAGGACTTAACAATGAATGTGCATGTAGAACATTTGTTTAACAAAAAGTCAATGGGGCATTCCGAGAATCGAACTCGGGACCTCTCGCACCCAAAGCGAGAATCATACCACTAGACCAAATGCCCTCTGTTTGATGTAATCCACTCTGAGCATTAGAATCTGAGTTAAAACAATGATGTTAGGATCTGTTAATATCTGCAGTATCAGATGTAATTCATTCTCTTGCTTGTTTTTGCAGCTCATTCTTTGTAAATTCGGCTGCTTACAAGACATGATGGTCCTCCCTATTATGCATCTTTACTAGGTAAAAGTAATTATTGATTGGATGCGACAGTGGTTGGTATGATCTTATTATCTATAGCATTTAGAACTCGGGACCTCTCGCACCCAAAGCGAGAATCATACCACTAGACCAAATGCCCTGTTTGTTTTTATGTTGTTCAGTTAATGCCTGCAATTTTAGCAATTTTTTACTTTTGTTTCTGAAGCTCATTTCCTTTCCCTGTGTAAAGGGCGGTCTACAAAACATGATTTACTGATGGACATAAAACAATGGTATGCTCTTTTGTTCCTTTGCGTTGAGTACTCAACATCTTAGGGTAGATGTAGCCGTTGAGTAGTCTACTCACTGGATTGTCTAAATTATAGAAAAAAAAGGTAGTGGGGCATTCCGAGATTCGGAACCTCTCGGGCCCAAAGCGAGAATCATACCACTAGACCAAATGCCCTGTTGTTACTATAAATCAGTTCATTGATTTGTTTTACTTTCCTTTGGGGAGAAAAGTCCTACTTCACTGTTTTTCATTGGAAATTTACGCCCAAAAAGTTTCGTACTATGGGGGATTCCTTCTTGACACGTCTATGAATTTAAAGTTTAGTACTAATCTACTTTTTTCTGATGCTTAGCATTTATGGCAATATTTTGTTTTTTTTTTTTGTTTGGCAAGGAAATCTAAAATAAGAGCTGCTTTATAGCTTTAATTCTATCGGTTGACTTTTGGCACGTCTAGTAGGGGATTGTTTGTAGTTTTTTTTTCTTGGTGAAAATTTTAGGTAATACGTATTGTTGAAATGCTTAGTGTGTGATCTGCGGAACAACAGGGCCAAAAACAAAATATGCAATAATGCAACAATTGTGAACTGGCTTCTAGGTCATATATGTTTGCAAAAAGATCAACGGGGCATTCCGAGAATCGAACTCGGGACCTCTCGCACCCAAAGCAAGAATCATACCACTAGACCAAATGCCCTGTGGTTGATGTAATCCATTTCAAGCATGAGAATCTGAGTTGAAACAATGATGTTAGGATCTGTTTACATTTGCGCAGTATCAGATTCAGATGTATTGAGAATGGTATGCTTATTGATTTCACTAGCAAGTCCTAAGGCGTTATGCTAGATCTTCTCTGTTGAATGTTCCTTTGTAGATATGGTAGATAGCTTTCTTAGTTAACATGAACATGAGAAACAGCTTAATGTTTTAGGAGAGGCTCTTATTTTTGGAGCCTGTAGGACCAGAATAGGGAAAAGAACCAGAGTGGTCGGTTGACTGGTAAACCACAGCAGTATTATTTATGTGAGCACCTGGTATAGAAACAATGCAGGGGTGATGCAATCTGTGGAGTGGACTTAGTCTTTTATGTAAATGTGTCCTCAACAGCGGTTCTTTTTTCTTCTTCTATCTTTATATAATATTAATTAGTTCTTTCTTCTTTTCTTGAGGGATGCTTTTTATCTAGAGCTTCCGCGATGCTTAAATTGTTAAAATTGTACGTTTTGTTTAATAATTTTATTTGATGGATTTACATATGTTCATGTTTGAGAATTGAAGCTAGACTTGTATCATTAATTGGTATGTTGTATTTGTATCTATCAAATTTACCCAATACTAATCCGTAAGTTCCAACTCTAGAGACAGACATTTAAACTTATTTTTGTGGCTTAGCCTCTGTAATAGAGCATATGATATACACAAGGCAAATGAATGCTTTTTTTTAACTAGCTAATAAGCCCATTCCTTAGGAAGAAAAACTTGTTTGCAATGAGATGAGGTGATGGGGCATGGCTTCTTCTTCGGTCTCTTTTCTTCTAAGCTACTCACCGGCCTCGCAGGAAGAAACACTCCAGTGCCGCGTGGCTTAATTCGCCCTGTGCCGGCGTCATCATCGGTTGGCTTCTTTATTGAACCATAGTGGTTCGACGCGTACCACATCCTTGTCTTCCGACCATAGTAGCCACCTCCTCTGTAGCTCTGTAATTATGTAACAAAATTGGTTAAGTAGACATCCTTAACATTTAGTATTACTAATAAGACATGATGCTCTAACAGAATAAAAACCTGTGGAAATGGACCGATGCAGTCAAGAAAGAGCTCATTGAAGAGGTTTGAGGGTAAGAGAAGTAATACTTCCTCCGCACGCAACACAGCCTCTCCTTTACAAGACATGTTGCTACGATTTCAAAGACTACTACAAAAATTTATCCAATGCATTTGGATATATATATGTTACTTATCCCCAGATTCAAGGGTCAAATCGGTAATTAATCCTAATATGGGTCGGGTCGAGTTTGGTGAACCTCTTTTGTGTAGTGGTGGTGGTGGTTGCAGTTATGTATGTATGTGGCTTCTCTATGGTTTAGTTCGGCTTAGATCATAAACACTAGATTTGGCTGGTTATGAAAAATTCTTCTGACCCACCACACCAACCCTTGTCCATTGTTCCTTCTCATTTGACCTCCAAACACCATATATATTTTATTAGTGGTTGACCTAAAACATTCAATCCAAATGGCAAACGTATGTGTGTCCTTATTTTTATTTTTTTTGACAACGACACAGGAAGGAGATGATTGAATAATGGGCAATGTTATTGTAGCTCGGACATGTTATTCGTCTGTTTCTTGATCGTGACAATCATGAGCACATAGCACCTTTCCAAGTTGGTTCTTCACAGGAAAGTCCAATTTGAATTATTCGGTTTATGTAATACTGAAATCGAATGTTGTTGGTTTTGGTTCAATTTGGTAATGTTCTTTCGGAATCCTTTTTTTATTATTTTGGAAGGATTCTGATAGAAATTAAGGTTTAATCGGTTTTTAATTTTATATGGTAAGGTGGGTGTTTGGATAAGGGAGAAATGGAAGTGAGTGTTACTCTTCTACTTTTTTTCATGCGGTTTTGGTTCAGATTGGATTCGGTTGAACCGGATTTGGCAATTCTAGTTATGCGTACATAAACCGGATTTCGTTAACCTAAACAAGTTTCACGTGAATTTGCAGAATTAGCCGACGGGGATGAAGATTCACTCTCCTCCCGTCGAAGTTCCTTCCATAGATATGTGAGCGTTTTCATCGGATTAATCGTTTTCATTGGGGTCACAGCTATGCGATAGAATCCACATGATAAGCGGAGTTTGGAGAACATTACAGCCAAAACGAGATCCAGTGGCAAGTGGGTTAGTACATTCTACTTAATAGCTCCTATATACTAAGAATGTTAGCTGTTCAATGCTTGCATCTCCTAGGTTCTAACTTAGGTCTTCAGTATAGTGTTATGTATCTTATAACCTACTTTGGCTACTAGAGCCTACGCTTAATACTCGGTAATTAGGCATCTTTAGAATAGAACCTGGGACCTCTTGATAAACTACATTCTAATAATTCTGAGCTGATGTATAGATCTTATACTTCAGAAATAAAGGCAAAGGGGGCACTCCGAGAATCAAACTCGAGACTCTAGTACCAAAAGCTAGAATCATACCTCTAACCCAAATCTTAAACTTTAAAACATATCTTCTTTAATGTTGGCCAGAAATATAATTCTTTTTGAGAACGCTGTTGAGTTTTTGTAACTTGATAGATATCTACGCAACAAAGGTAGAATTCGTAATATTAAAAGTCAATGGGGGGGGGGGGGNACCCAAAGCAAGAACCATACCACCAAATGCCATGTTGTTGATGTATTAAAGTGAAATCATTCTCTTTCTTCCTATTTTCCAAAGAATTTTAGATCAAAATTTTTGGAAAAACTAAATGGGGGTATTCCAAAAATTGAACTCGGTGCCAGACTTCTAGCACGCAAGAATAATACCACTAGACCAAATGTCCTCTTGTTAAGCAGTTAAGTTGAAATGTCTAGGTTTTGATCATACTTTGATCTAGTTTCACAGTTAAGACTTTTCCTAAATAAATATTTTAGTCTTTGTAGGATGTTCATAAGCAAAATCTTTTGAAAGCCCTCCAAGATCAGTTCTTCATAATCTTCTTTGTATAACATGTGAGTGGATCATATCACTATATTAGTTTTGTAGGTTATTAACTAATTTTATTAAGCCCCTAGAAATCCAGCAAAAAAAAAAAAGTTCCTGCTCCTTGCTGTTATGACGATTTATGTTTCTTTCAGTGGAACTGCATTTGAGATGTATGGTTTCCAATGAATCCAATATGGGAAACCTATTTCAGTTTGGTTTCAACATATTTACTTGAAAATCAATACCTAAACAATTATGGGCATTTAAAAACAAAAGGTTTTCAAAAGTCAATGGCGGATGGGGTGGGGGGGGGGGGGGCTTTNTCGAACTCAGGATCTCTCGCACCAAAAGCGAGAATCCGAGAATCATACCAGTAGACCAAGTTCATGTTATTATATTTTACTTGATATTAGAATGTCTTCTTGTTTAGATAATCTAAGAAAGAATATGTGTTTTAGATCTACTACTAGTTGACTTTCAGGGCTTAATAGTAGAGATTGAATGTCACTACATAAATATTTGTGAAATGTTAGCTGCCATTAGAAAATGTTTTACAAAAAATCAATGGGGCATTCCGAGAATCGAACTCGGGACCTCTGGCACCGAAAGCGAGAATCATACCACTACACCAAATGCCTTGTTGTTGATATCAATCCTTCAATGTCTAAATTGTTATTGAATGATTTTCTTTTTGGATGTTTTATTC
>OVBI01000699.1:15000-57600 GCA_900406495.1 Sisymbrium altissimum
AAATTTACTATTAGTTGACTTTAGAGTTTAATAGTGGAGATTTAGTGTCTATTAATTAATATTTGGTGAAATGTTAGTTGGCATTTGGATTTGGTTGACAAAAATTAATGGGGCATTCCGAGAATCGAACTCGGGACCTCTCGCACCCAAAGCGAGAATCATACCACTAGACCAAATGCCCGTTGTTGATGTAATTCCTTCAGGGGGTGTATTGAATATGAATTATGAAAGTTGTGGTGATTATTACTAAACTACTCTAGAATTCCATTTAAAATCAAGAGATTTGAAGTTTTATTTTTTTTTAACTAATAATTTTCACTAAATCACCTTAAAATCACTTTAAACCTCTTAATATCCACTATTTAAAACATTTCCAATAACAATAGATTTTTAAATCACAAGTTCAATAACACTGAATTTTAAAATATCTTTTAAAAATTATGTTTGAATAAAAATAAATTTGATATTTTAAAACAAATCAACTCAAAATTGTCTAAATTATTAATTGGATACACCCCTCTCAATGTGTAAACTGTTATTGAATGATTTTATTTTTGAACGTTTTATTTTTGAAGAAGCTGGCTATAAGCAGATGAAGTTCAAGTTAGTCTATATTTTACTTTTGAATTTGATATTAGAAAGTCAAGAATATACATTTTTAGATTTACTACTAGTTGACTTTGAGGGTTTAACAGTGGAGATTGAGTGTATTTATTTTAATATTAGTGAATTTTTAGCTAGCATTTGGATTTGTTTTATAAAAAGTCAATGGGGCATTCCGAGAATCGAACTCGGGACCTCTCGCACCCAAAGCGAGAATCATACCACTAGACCAAATGCCCTGTTGATGTTAATCCTTCAATGTGTAAACTGTTGTTGAATGATTTTCCTTTTGAGCATTTTATTCTTGATGAAGCTTGCCATAAACAGATAAAGTTTAAATTAGTCTATATTTTACTTTTGAAAATTTGATAGTATAATATATTTTTGTTTAATTAATCTAAAAATATATACGGTATAGATCTACTACTAGTTGACTTTAGAGCTTAATAGTGGAGATTTAGTGTTTGTAAATTAATATTAGTGAAATGTTAGTTGGCATTTGGATTTGTTTGACAAAAATTAATGGGGCATTCCGAGAATCGAACTCGGGACCTCTCGCACCCAAAGCGAGAATCATACCACTAGACCAAATGCCCGTTGTTGATGTAATTCTTTCAAGAGGGGTGTATTGAATTTGGTATTTAATAAAAGTTGAGGTGATTTGATTTTAGTGAATTTTTGGGAGATTTGGATGAATTATGAAAGTCGTAGTGATTGTTATTAAACTAATTTAGAATTCCATCTAAAATCAAGAGATTTTAAGTTTTATTTTTTAACTAAGAATTTTCACCAAATCACTTTAAAATCACTACAAACCTCTTAATATCTATTACTTGAAATATTTTTCAATAACAGTAGATTTTAAAATCAAAAGTTCAATAACATTGAATTTTAAAATATCTTTTAAAAATTATGTTTGAATAACAATAGTTTGATATTTTAAAATAAATCAATTTAAAATTTTCCAAATTATTAATTGGATACAGCCCTCTCAATGTGTAAAATGTTATTGAATGATTTTATTTTTGAACGTTTTATTTTTGAAGATGGTGGCCATAGGCAGATGAAATTCAAGTTAGTCTATATTTTACTTTTGAATTTGATATTAGAAAGTCTTTCTTGTTTAGATAATTTAAGAAAGAATATACATTTTAGATTTACTACTAATTGACTTTGAGGGATTAATAGTGGAAATTGAGTGTATGTATTTTAATATTGGTAAAATTTTAGCTGGCATTTAGATTTGTTTTACAAAAATTCAATGGGGCATTCCGAGAACCCAAAGCGAGAATCATATCACTAGACCAAATGCCCTGTTGTTGATATAATTCTTTCAATGTGTAAACTGTTTTTGAAATCTAATGGTACAAAACTAATAGAAGTACTGTCTCATGTTTTCTGGTTGAAGAATTCGCTTAGTCTGGTTTTCTGGTTGAAGAATTCGCTTAGTATCTCCAAAATCATCATAAGAATTCCAAGAGCTTAAGTCGGAAGACCTAAACGCCAGCCTTATTTGAGCTAAAAAATTAGTGGGTAAGGGTCTGGTCCTTGGTTTGTTGAAATGTTAATATCATTGTTTAAAAGCAACTCGTGGTGCGTTATTAATCTACTCCTGCTGAAATGCAAGGGAAGTCATTAATGTTCAATTGCTGAAGCTTGTTGATTAATCGCAGTGCCCCATCGGACATTAAAGCAAAGGTATGCTATAGTCTGAAAGTATTCTTTGGTTTGGCCATCAACATTTAATATTGAAAGTCAATGAAACTTTCGTAAGACTTGCCGTCGAGTTGTTAACTGAGCACTGAAATAACAAACACCAAGAATCAGATTCATAATTATAACAAATTTCAGAAGATCTATTTTTGGTTTTTAGAGAAACTTTTCAGCAAGATGATTGACAAAATATTTGGAAAAAGTCAATGGAGCATTCCAAGAATTCAACTCCGACCTCTCGCACTTTAAGCGAAAACCATATCACTAGACCAAATGCCCTGTTGTTAAGCAATTTAGTTAAAATGTTTCAATTGGTCAATATTTTGATCTGTCTACCATTTGAGGTCATCATATATAGCAATATTTTTTCTGTTATTGGCTAATTTGTTAAGGCCCTAAACATCCATCAAACAAATTGGTTCCTGCTCCCTCAGTGTTATTAGGATGGAATTTAATCTTGATATGATCTTGTTTGGCTGATTTCTATTCTTTCACTTAAAGTGCATTTTAAGGCTTTGATTGGTATTAGTTTTTGAAATAGTTTTTGGTTTTAATTTCTAATTTTACAGCCTTAAAATGCAGGCTTTGGTTTTAGTCTCTAAAATCTAATTTTACAGCCATTCAAAATTTTGAAAAAAAAACATTTCCTATAAAATAGGAAAATAAGTTTTTGAGTATCCCACTTAATTTTCAAAAAAAAAAAAATCAAAATCAAAATCCAGGTATTTACAGTTTCTCTTTTAAAACTCACTTTTGTTTTCTGTTTTGATATTTTAGAATTTCATTTAAATAATAAAAATAATTCATCAAAATTCAAAATATAAATCTAAAAACCAAAAACCAAAATTAATAAATCAAAATCTAAAAATTAGCCAAACATTCAAGACCTAAATATAGGTTTCCAATTAAACCAGTTTCAGTTTGGTTTGAACACATTTAGGCCTTGTTTGTAGGTTTGGCGAGGATTATAAGATTTCCACATGCAGTGTGAGTGCAGTAATTACACGTATTAATCAGATGATGTGTTCATTTAAGATTTTAGTTTATGTCTAGAAATTGTATTTGAATGCAATTCTGTTCATTTGGATTTTTGTATATATATATATATGGACATGTTTATATTAAATGACCAAAACTTTTTTTTTTTGGTCTAACCATGTATATAAACTTATAAAAAAATTAAAACTAAATGATTATATTTATGTTTAAACTGAGATTTTGTGGGGTTTGCGGAAAATCAAGATTTTTCAGTTTACGCGAAAAAACGAAATTTTACGGTTTTAATAGAAAATAAGATTTTGTGGTTTTGGTGAAAAAATAAGATCTTGCAATTTGTGCGGAATACAAGATTTTATGGTTTTGGCAGGAAAACAAGATTTTGTGGGAAACCAAGATTTTGTGGCTTATGAGGAAAAACAAGATTTTACGGTTTTGGCAAAAAAAAACAAATTTTGTGGTTTTGCGAAAAATGAAATTTTACGATTTCGGCGAAAAATGAGATTTTACGGTTTTAATAATAAAACGAGACTTAGCAATTTTTGCGGGAAAATGAGATTTTATGATTTTGACGAGAAAACAAAATTTTACGATTTTGACGGAAAATATTATTATGGTATCTTTAATAAAATAAATATTATTTAAAAAATGTTTTTATAATGATTTTAAGTTAAAATTATAGTTATCAAATAAAAGTGTTTTAGACTTTTATTAATTTTTGATGAGTTTTGTGTAGTTAGACAAACTAAATTTTTGGATAAATTTTGAAAACGCATCTAATATCGATCTCAATTCATACTCTAAATTAATACTAAACGAAAATCCATATGCATATGCATATAGATAATATATCCAATTCACCAAACGAACATGACTTTATTAAAAAAAACATTATCTAAGTAATTTTAAGTAAGGATTTACAATTTATGGTTTGCAAAAAGTCAATAGGGCATTCCGAGAATCCAATTCGAGACCTCTCGCACCCAAAGCGAGAATCATACCACTAGACCAAATGCCCTCTGGATGATTTAGTTCTATTCAAGTATTTCATTAGACCAAATGCTCTGTTGATGATTTAGTTCTATTCAAGTATTTCATTGTTCTATAATCGTGAACCGTGTATTATCTTTCCCACAAATGATTAAACAACAATTATGAAATCATGAATCATCCACCAGTTCGTAAATCTAACATATATACCTTCCTACCGTTCTGGTGCCATCGTCATTCCCAAGTTCGTTTATTGATTTTTGACTGTTGATCATTTTCCTTTGCAAGTTTTTAAAATCAAAGAGAAGATATTAATTTCTCTGCATCAGTGATTTCTATTGGCTTCAGTAATTTGAAAACAACACTTTCAGAACAATTGGTAATTTTAATAAAACAAAAGTAAAAAGAAAAAAAATGTGTTTATCAAATTTTAAATCATAGGATATTTTAAAAATTTCCCTATATAAAATGTAGAATATGTTTATTAATTTAGGAACGTGTAATATGTAAATATAGAAGAGCTTTGTCTATTACAAAATGTAGATGTCTGTCACAATTCAGACCAACTAATCATGAGAATCTTTCGAGTCCCATTGGTCTCACCGCGACTTTTCTCCTCGAAAGACTACGCAACTTTCCCGTTAAAACAAGACGTTACTTCTCTGTCACCAACGGTAAGCATCGCGGGAGCTCTTCAAGAACACATCAACTCTTCGTCCCCAAAAGCTGGGAAGAACATTCACGCATATATCATCAAAACAGGGTTCAGACCAGATTTGAACATATCCATCAAACTACTCATCTTACATCTAAAATGTGGCTGCCTGAGTTACGCACGCCAAGTGTTCGACGAATTACCCAAACCAACATTATCGGCTTACAATTACATGATCAGTGGGTATCTGAAGCATGGATTGGTTAAAGAATTTCTTCTCCTAGTTCAACGGATGGCATACTCTGGGGAAAAGGCAGATGGGTACACGCTTTCCATGGTTCTAAAGGCATCTAGTAGTTTTGGCTCGACGATGATACTGCCGCGTAGCTTATGTCGTCTGGTCCATGCCCGGATAATAAAATGCGATGTTGGACTAGATGATGTATTAGTTACTGCGCTTGTTGATGCGTATGTGAAGAGTGGGAAGCTGGAGTGTGCAAGGACTGTGTTCGAAACGATGAAAGATGAGAATGTCATATGCTCTACATCGATGATCTCAGGTTACATGAACCAAGGTTTTGTGGAGGATGCTGAAGAGATTTTCAATACAACGAGAGTGAAGGATATCGTGGTTTACAATGCTATGGTGGAAGGTTTAAGCAGATCAGCTGAGACTGGTGGGAGCGCAGTTGACATGTATGTTTCGATGCAACGAGCTGGTTTCCATCCAAATATTTCGTCTTTTGCTAGCGTGATTGGAGCGTGTTCGGTTTTGACAGCGCATGAAGTTGGTCAGCAAGTGCACGCTCAGGTTATGAAGAGCGGAGTCTATACACATATCAAAATGGGGAGCTCTTTGTTAGACATGTATGCCAAATGCGGTGGAATCGATGATGCAAGAAGAGTCTTTGACCAAATGCAAGAGAAAAACGTGTTTTCTTGGACTTCAATGATTGATGGATATGGAAAGAACGGAAACCCTGAGGAAGCACTTGAACTCTTCAGTAAGATGAAGGAAGTCCATATCCAACCCAATTATGTAACCTTTCTCGGAGCTCTCTCTGCTTGTTCACATTCTGGTTTAGTTGAGAAAGGCTATGAGATCTTTGAGAGCATGCAGAGAGATTATTCTATGAAACCAAAGATGGAACACTATGCTTGCATGGTTGATCTCATGGGACGCGCTGGAGAGTTAAATAAAGCTTTGGAATTTGTTAGGGCAATGCCTGAAAGGCCTAACGCAGATGTTTGGGCTGCTCTTCTCAGTTCTTGTAGACTGCATGGTGATGTGGACCTCGCAAGCATAGCTGCGAATGAGCTTTTCAAACTGAATGCTGACAAAAGACCTGGAGCTTATATAGCATTATCCAATGTTTTAGCTTCTGCTGGTAAATGGGAAAACGTGAGCGAAATTCGAGATGTGATGAAAGCTAGAAAGATACCTAAAACCATTGGTCGTAGTTGGAATGCTCAATGAATGTCTTTTGAATCGGAGCCTGGGATTTGTCAGACTTTTCGGTTTGGGGATGAGGCTTTTTGCGACTGCGTGTTTTACATAATTGATAATAATGAAACATTCAGTAAGGCTTTTCTCATTCACGCTCTTCAACCCAAATACAGCGAGCTCGAAAACATATGTTCTGTGATGAAAACAAAAAGTTATACAAATGGTTGATTGTTTGGTGTGTTTGTGTTTTATTGTGCGTTTATAGAGGTTGCTTTGTCGGTGATCAAGAGAGCACAAATTCACCCTTGTGGAACTTATCCATGGCCTCTCTGAACTCAGGCATTGCAGATTCGCGTAGATTCACCAAAACCTTAAACCCACTCTCCGTTTTGCTTCCAGCTGCAGCATCAGCAGAATATGGCAAGAAGAAACATGGTTCCATGCTTCCAAGCAACTTGTTTGATAATGGTAAAACCGTCACGGGTCCTCCCCATCCGAAATCTACCGTTGAATGTCCCAAGTATCTCCAGTCCGTGAATCCAGTCACTCCTGTTTCATATAATCCCAAAAAAGCATGAAACTTTGTTTCAATTTTTCCTTAACTTTCCAAAACAAATCATGATGGTTTATCTACCTGAACCGGCGTTGATTCCATCTTTATAGTGCAGCTCTTGGAAGTCAATAAAGGAGCGAACGTATTCGTCACTCGCATTGGATTTACTCTGTTTTATAAGCTCTGCTGTTTTCCAAATGGGTTGCTCCAAGAGCTCTCTAGCTTTAAGCTGAGCATACATTGGCACACAACCATTTCCCCAGTAGCCTTTAGGCAAAGGTGGATTCATCAACCTCCTTATATTTATCGAATACACATACATCACATTCTCCTCTTCCCCAATCTTCGCAGCTCTTACTCTGCATTTCCGAAACTTTTCTTGTATATCAAACATTTCAAGAAACTCAACCAAAACAAACATCGAATGTAGTAACTTACTTCGCACGCCAAATGTAAGCACCTAGGGCTTCGAATGTGGTGAAATTCAAACCCGATTTCTCGAGTAACAAAGCCTTGAAACGGTCCAAAGACTCATCAGTCACGAGGAAGCACTCTCTTTTAACGTCTCCAATAGCTTGTCCGTATGGATCAAAGTCCTTGTTCAAGGACAAGAAGTCACGAACCGGAGCTCCAACCCAAGGCTTGTCTCTCGGACCAAGAAGACGTGCTCTGTCCCAAACCGGTTCGATCGAAACACGAGTAGCTCCACGAGCTAATTCAGCCATGGCGTTGAAGAACAGACTGGAACCTAAACCGTCACATATCGCATGGTGAAGCGACGCTCCTAGAACCCAACCACCACACTGAAACATCGTGACCTGGAGGATACATGGATTGAGCATGCCTTCCTCCCTGGTCGGATCCGGTACCAGTCTCTCCACGAAACCTGGATCAGGTCCATCCAAATACCCGACTGATTCAAGCGTGCAGTTAACGGAAGCGTTGACTAGAGGGACGCTTTGACCGGCGCTAAAGTATAGTTCAAAACGGTTATCTGACTCGGAGCGGCGGAGAGAGCCGGCGAGTGGGTAGTAGTGAACTAGAGCGGCGGAGAGTGAGGCGGAGACGACGGTGACAGGGGTTTTTCCGGCGACGGAGGAAGAAGAGGAGTAGACGCGAAGGTAACGGAAGCTGACGTTAAGGTTGTTATCGTTATCGAGATGAGAGAGAGAGAGTGTTTGGTCGTTGAAGGAAGGTTGGTGGGAAGGATGAACCAGGGTTGTTTCGGTAATATCAAGTGTAGCCATTGCCTAATGATAATATTGGACTCTGATGATTTGGTGTGTAATTTGTGTATATGTTTTTTTTTTGTAGCTTATAAAATAAACTTTAGGGATCAGTTTTTATATATATCAATAAAAAAGGCAAAATCAATGCCTTGTGGACAGCTCATGAATTCGATCAACTACCAAACAGTCAAGTTCCATGATCATATTCTCACCTACAACAGTTTCAAACAATAACTATTATGTAGTTTTCTCACTCATACCATCACCAAATCAGTCTCATTCATACTATCACCAACTCATTCATTTTATGGTCGAGTTTTGTACGCATCTATTAAAAATTTAATTGAAATATTGTTTGACTGTATTCAACCATACTTGTCTTCACTGTTTTCCTCCTCCACAGGTTTGATGATTTTTGTTTTTCACAAAATAATATTTCCGAGACTTTTTCTTCACTGTTTTTCTCCTTTACAGATGTTTTTTTTTTGTTTTTACAGAACAATATTTTTGAGCACTCTATATAGTTGAAAAAGTGATGATCTATGGTGTAGAGTCTAGCGTCATAACTAAAATAGTGTATTAAGAGAAGTATAGAGTATTGATGGTGGGAAAATACTGATTTACATCTCTTTAAATATTTGATTCGGAAAAAAAGAATGGATAGCTAAAGAGAAATAGATTACCTTTTACTGAAGTATATTGTCAATTTTCAGAGTTCAAATAATGTTTTGGTAAAAGTGTAGAACTACATAAATTGGTGGAATTAAGTGCTTGTGGTTTGTCCATGGATGGATGGACTAGAATTTTCTAAGCTGGCATAATTTTCTAGTCATTGATTCCAAAATTAATTTGATTTGACTGAATATTTAACATTTTACCAAAAAAACAAAAAAAAATTTGACTGATATATTTTTTTTTCTAATATTGATTCGGCTAGATCAGTATTATGAAAAATATTTAGAATGTTATGTCTATTTAGTTTTAGTTTAGTTAGTAAGATTGAAATTTAGATGGAATCACAAATCAAATGTGAGATTTATTAAAGGTTGCAGAGTATTTGCCAAGCTGTAAATTGCAAAGTGATGAAATAAAGTAAATCCAAAAGAGAGATCATTTGGCACACAAACCAAAGCCTAGAAAAGAAACACGTTGGTTTTGAATGCACCGTAGACAAACTTTTGTTAATCCCAATACCATTATTAGTTATTTATTTAGATTCTTCCATCAATGACAAGTATCGTTGCCTGTTCTCTTAATAAAACGCAGGCTAGTTTTGATTTTTGAATGTTGAGGACGTCCGAGAGATGCAGTTTAATAGTTAGTGTTAATGAATTGTAAACTTCAAGAAACAGGTTGATTTGTTTGTTTTTGTCTTTAAAGTTTAAACGAACCCTTCCACCACCTGGGTTCGAGTAGCGTTGGCCACCGGGATTTAAAATTGAAACTGGCGGCTACGACCGGGCCGCGTGTGGGATTAGTCTTTAGGCTTCATGGTTCAAGAGATATCCACACGTTCCTTCAAAAAAAAAAAAAAAAAAAAGTTTAAACGAACCCGTTTCTTTCTACTTTCCGGATTTATTAAACTTCTGATATTACTAATACTTTTCTGATGTTATCGCCTATTTCGTTTTATATTCTAAATGTCAACTAGTATATTTCTAAATGTCAACTACATAGAAAATAATTTAGAAATTCATGATTGAAATTAAAAAATAATAAACGTATCAAAATTGTTTCTAAAGATATGTTTTCTGATTACAGTGAGAGGGATCGGGTGGATACTATTGGGTGCGTCAGAGGCTCAAACATCTCCATACCATACTCATCATTTTATACTTGTTTTCTTTTTTAGCTCATTTAAATATTTGCTACAATGGGTTAGGTAAGGAATCCATTAAAAACGAAATTTGAGAGTATCTTTTAGTGATTTCAGTTTAGCATCGAATATATCTAATTTTGTAATGGAGCGTGCAACTGGCCTGGACATTTCTGAAGTTACTTCATTTTCAACCAATAAAGACGACCCATTCCGCCAGTTCACTTTGTTCTTATTTAGATAATAAACAAACTCCAACAATTTACCTCAACTGTGCATTATTTATGAAAAGACTTCAAATAATTAAGTGACAAGCGAAAACGACGACGAGCTAGTCTCCCATGGCTTCTCCACTGAAGAAGCTCATCTCATGTTTTTTGCTTCTCTTATCCTCCACCATCATCGTTGCCTCATCAGAACCACAATGTCAGCGTTATAAATCGATCATCAGCTTCGGTGATTCCATCGCCGATACCGGAAATTTTGTCCTTCTCTCCGACGTCAATCATCTTCCTCAAGCGGCATTTCTACCTTACGGCGAAACCTTCTTCCATCCTCCTTCCGGTCGCTACTCGGACGGCCGTCTCATCATAGATTTCATCGGTACCTACTTTCTCCCTCTCTTTCTAAACCCATTTGTTCTCCTCTGCTTTACGTCTTTCCTGCTTTTTGTTGCTTTATAAATAGTAGATGCTATGGGCATTTGGCCATTTGGTAAATGTAGTCAACTGTTGATAATAGCACATTTAAGGCATAACTCATTCCTCTCAAACAAGGTTGAACTAATGAACATGCGTACTCTCACAACCACTAAACGTCTAAAGCACTAACAACTTTGAGGGTCTTTCTTGCTTGAAAAACAAGTTAGAAACCCTACTTGTTTCTGAGTGTTTTTTTTTTTTAATGTTGGCTTCGTATTTGGTTTATGTAACAGCTGAGTTTTTGGGACTACCATATGTACCACCTTATTTTGGATCTCAAAACGTGAGCTTCGAGCAAGGGATTAATTTCGCGGTGTATGGAGCAACCGCTTTGGATCGTGCGTTTCTTATGGAAAAAGGAATAGAATCTGATTTTACCAATGTTAGTTTAAGTGTTCAGCTTAACACTTTCAAGCAAATTTTACCTAACCTCTGCGCCTCGTCTTCTCGCGGTTTGAAACTTGTAGCCTTGTTTTTTTTCTGTATATAGTGTATATGCCTTAAGCTCGCTTCTGATGGTTTAAAGTTTTGGCTTTAGATTGCAGAGAGATGCTTGGAGACTCGCTGATACTCATGGGAGAGATCGGTGGGAACGACTATAATTACCCATTCTTCGAAGGCAAAAGTATCAATGAGATCAAAGAGCTTGTTCCTCTCATCGTCAACGCTATTTCTTCCGCAATTGTGGTAATAAACCTTTACTTTTCTCTCCCAAAACAAAATTGAATGTGTGTTTAAATTTTTTAACAAATTGGGCAACACAACTTACAACTACAGGATTTGATTGCATTGGGAGGCAAGACCTTTTTGGTACCTGGAAACTTCCCAATAGGATGTTCTGCGTCGTATCTTACTCTATTTCAGAATGCGGATGAAGAAGAACACGACCCTTCCACTGGTTGTCTCCCATGGCTCAATGAATTTGCCGAGCACCACAATGAACAGCTCATGAAGGAACTTAAACGACTCCAAAAACTTTACCCTCATGCTAACATCATTTATGCTGATTACTACAACTCCTTATACCGGTTTTTTCAAGAACCAGCCAAATACGGTCCGTGCCCTTAAATAAATATGTACTTGACCCTCGATTTGAAACCAGCTTAACCGATGTTTATGTGGATCATTTTTTAGGGTTTAAGACCAGGCCTTTGGCTGCTTGTTGCGGAGTTGGAGGTAAATACAACTTCACTGTGAATGAAGAGTGTGGATACAAAGGAGTTAGCTATTGTCAAAATCCTTCGGAGTATGTAAACTGGGACGGTTATCATTTAACTGAAGCCACGTACCGCAAGATGGCTCACGGTTTACTCAATGGTCCCTATGCAACTCCTGCTTTCGACTGGTCTTGCCCCGGCTCTGCATCAGTAAATAAAGAATATTCTTTCAGCAGTTAAAATTCAATTGTTGTAAAAAAAATGAAGTATAAACATGTAGTGATGAACTGATTATGATGATTAACAAGAACAGTTTGCTGGTACGGCAAGGTTGTGGCACAATATATTATTGTTGACTATTGACAATAATTTATCTATATTAAATAAGAAAAATACTAGAAAATATATAACAAGAATATCTTTAGACTGCATCCCCAGCAGATGGTTTTTTTCTCTTTGATTCTTTGTAGTCTAAATTTCCAAGCGTACTTTTGTGAAGTTGTATAAACTCCTTTTCTCCGGTTTGGGCACCATCTCAAAATATTTTAATTGTGTGGTCGATATGAAAAATGCGATAATTCTTTATCCTGTAAGAAAATGTAAGACGAAAATGAAAGTTAGGTAAGTTTTGGGGAAAATATCGCACATTCCAGACGTTCGGGAAATTTGTACATAGTTAATATTAGAGTTTTGATGTTGAAGCTTAGACTTTTATAAATGATTGTGGAATTTATGTTAGTATTCCAGTAAGATTTCAAAATTTTCCAATTAACCGCATGTGAATCGGTTTTAGATCGAAGAAGCAAATAAATACTAAGGAAATGAAAGAACTAGATTAACTTTAAGGGCTGAGTTTTGGAAGGAATGGCAGGGGATTGGAGAGCATGTGTTGTCGCGCATCAATGCATGAATCTTAGCTGTCTTTATAATAGATAAGATCCAATAATAAATGCCTGAAATCGATCTGCATTATTTAGTGGTCGAAAAAGAAGACTATAAAGGTCGAGTAACAGAGGCGACGTCTCGTCTCTTCCCATGGCTTCTCCACTAGTGAAGAAGCTCATCTCAAGCTTTCTAATTATATTTTCCACCACCATCATCGTTGCCTCATCAAAGCCACAGTGTCGGCGTTATAAATCAATCATCAGCTTCGGTGATTCCATAGCCGACACTGGAAATTATATCCGCCTCTCCAATGACGTCAACCATCCTCCTCAGGCCGCATTTCTTCCTTACGGAGAAACATTCTTCCATTCTCCCTCCGGCCGTTACTCAGACGGTCGCCTCATCATTGATTTCATTGGTACCTAATTCTCCTCTATAAGACATTTTAGCAAAACCGTTTGTTATCCTCTGCTTTAGGTCTTTCTTGCTTGAACAACAAGTTAGAAACCCTACTTGCTCCGGAGTCCTGACTTTTTGTAAATTTGTAATGTTGTATTCATTTTTGGTTTCTCTAACAGCCGAATTCTTGGGACTGCCCTATGTGCCGCCTTACTTTGGATCCCAAAACGTGAGTTTCGAGCAAGGGATCAATTTCGCGGTGTATGGAGCAACCGCCTTAGATCGTGCGTTTCTTATGGAAAAAGGAATTGAGTCTGATTTCACCAATGTTAGTTTAAGTGTTCAGCTTAACATCTTCAAGCAGATTTTACCTAACCTTTGTGCCTCGTCTTCTCGTGGTTAGAAACTTAAATCCTTGTTCTCTTAATCTATGAATCTACGATGTTGATTCGAGCTCCCTTCCAACGGTTTTATTTTTTCGTCTTTAGATTGCAGAGAAATGCTAGGAGACTCACTGATTCTTATGGGAGAGATTGGAGGGAACGACTTTAATTACCCGTTTTTCGAAGGCAAAAGTATTAATAAAATTAAGGAGCTAGTTCCCCTAGTAATCAAAGCTATATCTTCTGCAATTGTGGTAACAAATCTTTACTATATTCTTCCGCACACAAGAAAATCACATGTTTGTTCTATAGTTTTAACACATTAAGCAACCAAACTACAGGATTTGATCGATTTGGGAGGCAAAACATTTCTGGTGCCCGGAAACTTTCCACTTGGATGTTTCCCCGCGTATCTTACTCTATTTCAGAGCACAAAAGAAGAAGAATACGATCCTTTTACAGGTTGCCTCCCATGGATCAACGAATTCGGAGAGCACCAAAATGAACAGCTTCAGACAGAACTCAAACGACTTCAGACACTATACCCTCATGTCAACATCATTTATGCCGACTACTATAACTCCATGTACCCGTTTTTCCAAGAACCAGGGAGATACGGTCCGTGCACTTTTAAACTATGTCCTTAACCCGCTCACGGTTGGATTCCTTATCTGATGGTTTTAGGGATCCTTTTTCAGGTTTTAAGAACAGACCTTTGGGGGCTTGTTGTGGAGCCGGAGGTAAGTACAACTTCACTATAAATGATGAGTGTGGATACGGAGAAGTTAGCCATTGTCAAAATCCATCTGAGTATGTGAATTGGGATGGCTATCATTTAACCGAAGCCACACACCAGAAGATGGCTCATGGCTTACTCAATGGCCCCTATGCAACTCCTGCTTTCGACTGGTCCTGTCTCGACTCTGCATCGGTGGATAAACAATATTTTCTAAGCAGTTAAAATTCACTTGACAAAGTGAAGTAAAATGTGTAGTGATGATGATGATTAATAAGAACAAATTACTGGTACGGCACCGTTTTTGCACAATATAACATTGTTGACTATTTACACAAACACACGCTTCGAGGAAGGGATACAAGTACAAACCAAAAAACTATTGGATGCATGCAAACAAGATATAGGGTATGTTTAGCAAATAGACTTTAAAATCTGTAAAAACTTTTTTTAAGAATTACATTTTTAAAAGTCATAAATGATCTAAACACATTTTATTAGTTTAAAAATCTTTAAAGTCTTAAAACTCCTTTTTAAAAAATTTCACAGCTATTTTCATTATTTTTTTCATGTTATGGCAGCTAATTTAAAAGACTAGTAGAGCTGTCCAAGGTTTTTTTTTTGTTTTTTTGACTGTTTTATAAATTTACTATTTTGGGTTTTTTGAAAAAAAAAACATAATTATTTAAAATTATATTTTGTGGGAGGTAAAAGAAATTAAGCCTTTTAAAATATATTTAAAAGAAAGGTTGGGAGTTGACAAAAAAAAAAGTACTCATCTTCAGTTTGAAGAGATCCCAAAAGTAAATCAATTTAGTTGTGCATGATGTCTCAAATCATCGAATATGTGTGTCTAAAGGGCAGTTTTATGCCTCTGGAAAAATAAAATCAGTCAATATTTATAAGTTCCACTAAGAAGAGAATGAATGAAAATAAATTTGATTTACTGTCACCGTCTGGCCTGTAGTGGTTGGTTCAATTGTTATCGGGTATACGGTATTTTGGTGTATCATATGTCTCAAATCATCAGACTGCATGCATGGATAGACAATTTACCGAGAAATAAATTCATTGACTATAGAGATAAATTAATATTGTCGTATTTTGGTCTTATTGTAGGAAAATGTTAGACTGGAAAACGAAAAATGTAGCAAAATTTCCTCATACGTGGTTTTCTCTGAGTTGTTTAATATATTTTTTTTCTTCCACTAAAAGGATTGAGAAATATACGGTATGTGGTCGTCAAATCTTAATAACAATCGAGAGAATAACGTTAAAAAAACACTTCAGAATATTTTTATGTTTTCTATAAGTAAACTCGGAAAACCAGTGTAAATAAACCTTTGGAGCCATCTACATAATTGCCGATACGGTGTCGTTTTTAAGAAAATCCTTTTTTTTTTTTTTAATTCTGAAGCTCAATGTTTTTTTTGAAGAGAATGAATTCCCTAAAATATTGTAAAGTGTTTGTGTAGTTTGAAGAGAATGAATTCCCTAAAATATTGTAAAGTGTTTGTGTAGTTTTTGATGTCTTTTTTTTTTAAAAAAAAAAATCTCTCGATTCTGTTTTAGGAAGATTTATTAAATCTATTAATTATTATATAATTATTTTTGTTGAATAATTCTTCCGAAGAATTGAAAAATAGATTAGTGTTTCCGGTCCTTTCGAAGTTTGACGGAGGAGGAGACGAAACGGTGGTACGTATCGACAGAAGAGGGGAAGAGAACAAAAAGTATGCGATTAGGTTTTTTCAAAGGTTTTGTGAAGATGGGCTCAAGTCAATTACTTTTTTTTATTGGGCCAGAGAAGAGATTTTAACGGGATGAAGATTTTGTAAAACATAAATAGATTTCGTTTTGGACTGCAAAGTTGTCAAACTGGCCTGACTGGCCTGTTTAGAATGAAGTTACGATGGAGTAAGATACGTGTCTCTGAATAGAGAAAGAGGTCCCTAATTATATAAAGGATATTACAAAAACTGGCTTTAAATTCTTTAAATTCTACGGAAAAAATATAAATTAAAAATTTTAAGTCAAATGTCTGTATCAAATAATCCTATAATCTCCATTAATATCTAACCCATCTAAATATGTTTATAATGGTAATGTGTAAAGAAAACTCCGAAACAATAGAGTGGGCGGTGGTTGCTGTGGTGACGTACGATCATGGTTAACCAATTTATGGTCGAAAGATATATTTCATGGTTTATTGTGAGTTGGACGGTTATTTGATCTTCTACTTATGAGGATGGTACATTTGTGAGAAAAGAAAAATGAAAAATTTGGAATTTTTTTTTTTTGAAGTTTCCCAACACAAAACTAAGGTTTCCCTTTCAAAAAATTCAAAAAATAAAATAAAGATTTATTCAATACTTAAATTGGAAGGGATCAGCGTTACCTTGTTGTTGTTATTATGGACTTTGGCCATTTGTCTCTACTCTCTCGTGTCGTTTTGGATCTTTGGCAGAGCCAATCAAGAAGAGTATTTTACCACGTAGGGGTTTTGTGCTATAGTTGCCAGCCAACTTTCTTCAGTGACGTAGAGCACATCTTCCATCTCTTTTTTCACGAGATGTTCATTTATGCGGTTTTCAGTGGACGTTTAATGTGTCTGCTAATTTTTTTGTTTTTCCTTTAGCCTTTTCTTCTTGATTTTCTCGTCCTTCTCCGACAAAAAAATGGATCCATCCGTTTCTTCTTTTAGCAAATTAGCAAATGCCTTGAATTCGCAAACGAGAATTTCCGAAGTCCAATTAAAGTTCCAGTAAAAGTTGAATATTTCGGGAGGAGGAGAGTAAATAGCTTAGATCCTAGTCCTAGTATTAAAGATCGAGAAGATAGTCACGCTAATAACCTAACTTTCATGAGGAAATAAGAAGAAAATGTGAGATGATGTTTTAAAGGCTGAGGCTGTCTTGATTAAAAAACTATTAAAAATTATCAATGCATGAATCTAGCTGTCCTTACAGTAGATAAGATCCAATAATGAATGCCTGAAATCTGCATTATTTAGTGGTCGAAAAAGACTATAAAGATTTTGTAACAGACGACGACGACTCGTACTACTACTTCCCATGGCTTCTTCACTGAAGAAGCTCATCTCAAGCTTTCTACTTATATTATTCTCCACCATCACTGTTGACTCATCAGAACCATCGTGTCGGCATTATAAGTCCATCATCAGCTTCGGTGATTCCATCGCCGACACTGGGAATTATCTCCGTCTCTCCGACGTCAATCATCCTCCTCAAGCCGCCTTTCTTCCTTATGGAGAAACCTTCTTCCATACCCCCACTGGCCGTAACTCTGACGGCCGCCTCATCATCGATTTCATCGGTACTTAGTTCTATTGTACCAGACATTTTGGCTGAACCGTTTCTTATCCTCTGCTTTAGGGTCTTTCTTTCTTTCTTGAGAAGCAAGTATGAAACCCTAATTGTTCCTTTTTTTTTTTTGTAATGTTGTGTTCATTTTTGGTTTCTTTGGCAGCTGAATTCTTGGGACTACCATATGTACCGCCTTACTTCGGTTCCCAAAACGTGAGCTTCGAGCAAGGGATCAACTTCGCGGTGTATGGAGCAACCGCTTTGGATCGTGCGTTTCTTATGGAAAAAGGAATTGAATCTGATTTTACCAATGTTAGTTTAAGTGTTCAGCTTAACATTTTCAAGCAGATTTTACCTAACCTGTGCGCATCGTCTTCTCGTGGTTAGAAACTTGTAGCCTTGTTCTCTTCCGTATATATATGACTTGAGCTCGCTTCTGCTGGTTTACTGTTTTTTGTTGGCTTTAGATTGTAGAGAGATGCTTGGAGACTCGCTTATTCTAATGGGAGAGATTGGAGGGAACGACTATAATTACCCATTCTTCGAAGGAAAAAGTATAAATGAAATCAAAGAGCTCGTTCCTCTAATCATCAAAGCTATTTCTTCCGCTATTGTGGTAACTAACAGATTATTTTTACATTTTTACACCCACGAGAATGAAACGTTTGTTTAATAAACTAACAATAAATCTACAGGATTTAATCGATTTGGGAGGCAAAACATTTTTGGTGCCCGGAAGCTTCCCAGGTGGATGTTCTCCCGCGTATCTTACTCTATTTCAGGCCTCAAAAGAAGAAGAATATGATCCTTTCACTGGTTGTCTCCCGTGGCTCAACGAATTTGGAAAGCACCACGATGAACAACTCAAGACAGAACTCAAACGACTCCGAAAACTTCACCCACATGTCAACATTATATACGCCGACTACTACAACTCTATGTACAGATTTTTCGAAGAACCAACCAAATACGGTACGTGCACCTTTAATACTCTGTCCTTGACCCTCAAGGTTTTGATTTTTTAACCGATGTTTTTATGGATCTTTAGGGTTTAAGAATAGACCTTTGGAGGCTTGTTGTGGAGTCGGAGGTCAATACAATTTCACAATTGGTAAAGAGTGTGGATACAACGGAGTTAGCTATTGTGAAAATCCATCTGAGTATGTTAATTGGGACGGTTATCATTTAACCGAAGCCACGCATCAGAAGATAGCTCACGGCTTACTCAACGGTCCCTATGCAACTCCTGCGTTCGACTGGTCCTGCCTTGGTGCATCAGTGGATAAAGAATATATTTTCAGCAGTTGAAAAGAAAACCGAGGTCTAGAAATTGTCAAAAAAAATTGTCTACGTCACTCAGAGCTTCGAATTTTATTATTGTTCCATTGGCTAAATGTTCAAATTATTATTTTCTATGGGGAAACTAGACGAACAAACTCTGTATTTCAAGAAAATATGCGCTCGTGCAGAGGTAATTAACAATATAACGCTTTTGACATGTGTTATGACTGTTTACCCTTAAAAAATAAGAGAAAAATAATGTTAATGACAATTCCATAAGATTGCATTTTTGACATTGTAAATTTTTCTCTACTAGACTAGGCTTACCTAAAAAATATTTCAATTATCTCTCATGTTTTTCCAACGAACGATATACGTCTTCATCCTAATTCTTGGATTTTTCATGGATTTCGATCAATTATGTTTAAACGAAGGTTTAAATATTGAGATATTGCAATAGACTAGCTTTCTCTATTTAAAAGGTAAAGATGAAAAAAATGGGCAAATTTAACGAAAAAAAGATGAACAATATATTACGAGATTAATAATGTTTACATAAACATATAAACAAGGGAACAAATAAAATTTCCAACAACCATTGGAAAGGTTTCAAAAAATTCTTTTATAATCTGTGAATAAATTTTATACAGTACAATATGCACTAGTCAGTTTAGATTCATCAATCCAGCAATAGAGTTTTAAGGGCAGAGATTCGGAAGGAACGGCAGAGATTTGAGCATGTGTATCGATGCATGAATCTTAGCTGTCTTTATAATAGATAAGATCCAATATTTAATGCGTTATTTTTAGTGGTAGAAACAGTATGTATAAGATTTGAGTAAAGAGAGATGACAACAACTCGTCTCTTTCATGGCTTTTTCACTGAAGAAGCTCATCTCAAGCTTTCTACTTATCTTTTCCTCCACCATCGTCGTTAACACATCAGGACCGCCGTGTGTGCGTTATAAATCGATCATTAGCTTTGGTGATTCCAGTGCAGACACCGGAAATTTCCTCCGTCTCTCCAATAACGTCAACCATCCTCCTCAAGCCGCCTTTCTTCCATACGGCGAAACCTTCTTTCATCCTCCCTCTGGCCGTTACTCCGACGGCCGCCTAATCATCGATTTCATTGGTACCTAATTCTCCTCTACCAGGCTTTTAGGCAAAACCGTTCGTTATCCTCTGCTTTAGGTTGCACTCGCTTGGACAGCAAGTTAGAAACCCTACTTCCTCTTGAGTTTTTTTTTTTGAAATGTTGTGTTCGTTTTAGGACAGCCGAATTCTTGGGACTACCGTTTGTACCGCCTTACTTCGGATCACAAAACGTGAGCTTCGAGCAAGGGATCAATTTCCCGGTGTATGGAGCAACCGCATTAGATCGCGCGTTTCTTATGGAAAAAGGAATTGAATCTGATTTCACCAATGTTAGCTTGAGTGTTCAGCTTAACATCTTCAAGCAGATCTTACCTAAGATTTGCGCCTTATCTGCTCGTGGTTAGAGATTTAGCCTTCTTCTCTTCAATATCTATGATGGATGAATCAAGCTCGCTACTAACGGGTTTTTTCCGGCCTTAGATTGTAGAGAGGTGCTTGGAGACGCGCTGATACTCATGGGTGAGATTGGAGTGAACGACTATAATTACCCGTTTTTCGAAGGCAAAAGTATCAATGAAATTAAGGAGCTAGTTCCTCTAGTCATCGGAGCTATATCTTCTGCAATTGTGGTATTTACATTTCCACCCACAAAAATAACACGTTTGTATTATAATCTAACAAAATAAGCAACAAATCTACAGGAGTTGATTGATTTGGGAGGCAAAGAATTTCTAGTGCCTGGAAACTTTCCACTTGGATTTTTCCCTGCGTATCTCACTCTATTTCAGACCGCAAAAGAAGAGGAATACGATCCTTTCACAGGTTGTCTCCCATGGCTCAACGAATTCGGACAGCACCACGATAAACAGCTCAAGACAGAACTCAAAAGACTCCGAAAACTTTATCCACATGTGAACATTATTTACGCCGACTACTACAACTCTATGTACCGATTTTTCCAAGAACCAGCCGAATACGGTCCGTGCGCCTTTAATACTCTGTCCTTGACCCTCACGATTTGATTCATTAAACCCATGTTTCTATGGATCATTTTTTAGGGTTTAAGAACAGACCTTTGGATGCTTGTTGTGGAGTTGGAGGCCAATACAACTTCACCATTGATGAAGAGTGTGGATACAAAGGAGTTAGCTACTGTGAAAATCCATCTGACTATGTTAATTGGGATGGTTATCATTTAACTGAAGCCACGCACCAGAAGATGGCTCATGGTTTACTCAAAGGGGCCTATGCAACTCCTGCATTCGACTGGTCTTGTCTTGGCTGTGGATCCGCCGATGAAGAGTATTGTTTCAGCAGTTAAAGCTCAGTTTTTATTTCTTGTGGAAAAAAATGAAGAAAATATGTGATGATGATGATGAGTAACAAGAAAAGGTCGGTTGTACGGCAATTTTGGCACAATCAATGACAAAAACTTTTGAGGAGAGAATGTGTGCTAACTATATAATTTATCTGATGATGGTAGGCGACGAGATGTAAGCTTCATTAATATCTAGCTTAGTTATTTAAATGTTTTGAGTGTCAAGTTTTGAAGAAATGCCAAAATATAATTGTAATTTAGACTTTACTCTCACAAGTCATACCATCTTTCATATAGTACTACCTATTTTATGTTTCATGTTCAGAAATTATATTATTATTCTATATAATAAAATTTAATTATAAAAAAAACAAATCAAACTAAATTTTTTCAAATTAAATTATAAAAAATACAAAAAAATATTTCGTTCGAGGCAAATACAGATTAATTACTACTTTACACTAAAAAAAAAAAGAGAAACAACTCATGAGTCATGAGAAATAAAATTATTATTAAAGGAATTACCTAATGACAATATTTCGAAAGGTTTATACTTTTCTATAATATGACATCACCCCTAAAAAGTTAAAAGAGTAACGGCTGCTGTCAAAGAAAGTTAAAAGAGTAACGGTTGCAAAATTAAGATAAAAAGGTTAAAACTTAGATACTGTTTAGTCAGCTGACGAGTTGCTGTCATAAGATACGAAAGTCGATTGATTGGGTAGAATCTAGTGGTAACAGCACGTGTAACAATCACTATCTCCTTGTTCACTTTTTCCTTGCATACTTCTCATGCTTTTCCGTAACATATCTTATTTTACGCTTTTGAAAAATAAATATTAAACTACCTTCTTTTTTTCGTCTATTAAATTACCTTAAATACCATTAGTTTTTGGTTATGAAAAAACAAAACGAAAAAAACAAAACATTTCTTTTTATTTTATTTTTAACGAAAACAAAACAAAATTTTCGATTTTGTGTGAAAAAAAAAATAATGATTATATCAACTACAAAGTGTCTACTTTTCATTTTTTCCAACTTGGGATCTTCTGAGTCTTAAAGTGAACTAAATAATTACATATCTCATTAATTCCATAGATTTTCCTCGATGCAACTAATTAGTTCCTACTTTTTTTATGTCGTCAACTAATTAGCTCCTATTTGAGTAGTGATAATCAGTATAAAGCGTATTTCATTGTGATGTCACTTTTGTATTAAATGTTGCCAACTAGCTTAAAATTAAAACAGTAACAAAATATTAAAAAAACAAAAAATTAAGCAAAAAATAAATATTTTCTATGAAAATAGTATACCTTATTGATAGCCCAAGTATAACTTATATTTTATTTACACAATCATAACTATTATTTTTTATGAAAATGTAGTATACTTGAAATAAACATCTATTAGTTACATTATGCATAACGCCAATTAGCATAATCTAATTTATTTTTTTATTCAAACTTTGGTTTACATGATAATAATATATAACTTAGTTTTAATATTTTATTTGGTATAAACCAATATATATAATATCGTTATTTAAGAGAATAAATTACTATCTTTTGAAAAATTTGTAATTTCATCATCGTTAATTTTAAATGTTAATTTTTAATTTATAGTGCCGTAAAAAATATTGGATATATTTTTAAATGATAAGTAATAATAAAAGTTTGTATATTTAGAAATGTAATGATTTATTACAAATTATTAGTATGTATTTCAAATAAATTTATATATTTTTTGTTAATCTTCCAGAAGAATACTTTGTTATGCATGATATCAAGTATATTACTAATATTGATGGTATACTGTCAAAATGTGAAATGTTATCTTGATTTTTCTGCACTATAAACATTTTTAAAATAAATAAATTTAAAGAAACAAAATTTATCATATTGAAAAGATAAGGTATCGAAAAAACATCAATCTTAATTGTCTAATCGTAGTTATTGATGACAAATCAATTGCTAATGACAATAATTTAAAAAAAAAAGAACTAGAAATTTTTTTTCCGAAAACACTACTACAGATTTGGTACTTGTGTAGTCATGTATAAATATGTATGTATATATTTATTTTAGAAAATATAAATTATATTTACATATAAATCATTTTTTACATACATATTTTTTAATCATATCCATTTGTGCAATATAATACGTATAATTGTTGTTTATGGTAGTCAAATACCATTACATATATATTAACGCTTTCTGGTTCATGTAGGTAGCTAATTATAGAACTAATTCATTATCTTTTTGCTCTAACCAAAAGTCAACTATTTCAACAATATATTTGCGTCGGTTACTATATAAATCTGACCAAAAAAAACTACACATTAGTTTTGTTTTCACTTTAATCAAAAGGTAAATTTGTCTTTTTTAAATAAAAAGTATCATTTAGTAAAAAAAACTCATGAGGTGTCATAAGATGAAATAAAAAGTATAAAAGTATCACTTTTGGTAATTTACCCCAAAAGTGTATATATAGTATTCTTCTGATACATATCCTCCTCTCTTCCAATTTCCATATCTCTCGATTTTTTTCCCTAGCTGTAAGTGTCTCTCCTTTTTTGTCGTTTTTCTTTAAGTATTTTCATTTGTTTTTCTTTGCATCTCAGTTTTACTACATTCAGTTCTACACAAAATTATATACGTATATATATATATTTACTGTAAGAACAACAGAGTTTTTAGGGGGCCTTTTGTATCTTGATAAAGAGTGTATACAGATCTTCATTTAGCAAACATTCTTTTGAAAAAATATTTTCAGTCGAACTTTTTTGGGTCGATAATCTAAGTTCTTCCTTTAACATTGCTTTTGTTGTTTGTTTTATAGATCAATGGTATATTTCAAAATCCATATAACCATATATATCTCTAGTTAATTTTTAAACACAAACGGAGGTGGACGAGTTAAATTTTTCATGATTCATTACAAAAAAAATTGAGTGTCGAACATGTTTCAGTTCGATATCTTCCCCTACCCTGTCTTATGTTAAAATGTCCAAGTGGCATGATATTATTATTATTATACAACAATTGTGGATTTTATCAAAATTGTTGTACTTACCAAGTTAATCACGCCCATACATGTGTTTTTCATTTTTAAATATCTTATTCTCGATCTTTCAGTTAGAAAAAACAGCCAATATGGATGTGTATGACGATATCTTCAACGATCAACTATTGCAATTTAGTCCTTTGCGCTTCTCCCCGTCACCAGAACCATTTACTCCGTTAACGGTATTCTTTTCAATTATTTATTTCTCACGTTTTAATTTCTTTATGAAAACTCTATCGTGATATATACGATGATGAATATGTTAAAATGTTGACTTTGTGCAACATAAAGGATTTTCTGCCAGATCCTCTGGTGGAAGAGGCTGTTGGATTAATCAATAATCATGCTATTAGCGAAGCTAACTCGTCAATGGGTCCAGAATCTCCAAATCTAGTCCCACTTCCAGAGACATTAACACTAGTGCAAAATCCACCTGAAATGGTATGCTATTCACATATTTTCATAAAATAGAATAAATTTTTTTATTAGAGGCATAAAAACGAAAACACCGATGAAAATGCATTCTAATAATCAAATTGTTTTTGTTGTATCAAAGCAGGACCAACAAGAGCTATTATGCAATTCACAAGGGTATTTGCAAGAAAACGTACCAAACAGACAATCAGATCAACAATTTTTATTCAATCAAAACATGTTGGATTCTTTTCAAGAGTCAGATGTTTTTGCAATGGTAAAGGGAACAATACAGTTTCTATTTAATTTTTTTTCCTTTTTTCTTTTTTTTTTTTCTTTTTGTACTTTTTCGTTTTTTCTCCCTTTTTTTTTCTTAATCATCAGTAATTTTAAATTATTTGTTAAATCTGCACTCATGAGCTAGATAGAGTCTATGCCAGCATAAGTGAACCATCACTGATAGTTTTTGTTTTCGACATAAACCATCAATGATCGATCATATATTAATAAATAATAACTAAACTCATTTTCATTTTCTCTGAGCAGCCTTATCAACCACTAGCCTACTTAACAAACGGACAATTGGATCAGCAATCTTTGTTCAATCAAAACATGATGAATCCTTTCCAGGAACCAAATGATTCTATAATGGTAAAATAAACATTTATTTATATTTTATTAACCATTTTTTTTTGGTAATCTATTTTATTAACCATTGATTACTTTTAATTAGTTTTGATTAATATATATATTCATGAGCCAGATAGAACATGGTCAACAAGTCCTGGGGGAAAACAGTGGATATGTACATCCAACAATGACTCAATCTTTTGAGTTGCCAAATCATCTTCAAGAGCAGTTTTTATCATTACCTTTGTATGTAACTAATTAATTAAATATATTTTTGTGTATATTTGTAACAGGTTGTTCTACAGTTATTTTTAATATGGATTATTTTCATGAAACACAGATCACAAAATTACCCGTCAAATCCGACGTACCAGCATGGCCTAGTTGCTTCACATTTCAACATGTATGACCAACCGCCACCATTAGCTTTACCTAACAGGGAAGACGAGGCTCACGTCCCGAGGATGGTTACAAACTTGGCTAGGTAAGATTAAATCCAAAATTAGGAGACATTTGATCAAAAGGATAAGCTATTTATAAGTTCCAAAGCTATAAATATTTCACAAGTCTTATCCTAATCACTAAAAAATTGTATCATAATATCTACATTTTTTTGTCAGTATTATAGTACAAATGTACAATATATATATATATATATATATATATATTTTTTTTTATTTGACAGTTATCGAAATATTTAACACTAATATCCAAAATTATCCTATAGAATTTATTAAAAAAAAACTTTAAAGATGTGATAGATAAACTTCTAGATTGCTTATTTGTATATAAACTCTAAAAGTTGGGCTTACTTGGTGAAATCCAATAAAAAATTGGATCATGAATCTATAATTAATTTGATCCAATCATCCAAATCAAGTTTAATTTCAATACTATTTTTCATAAATATTATATGCAACTTGAAATTTTTTTTCTTAATCTTTTAGATAATTAAAAAATGGAAAAAAGTCAATCTAGCTGTCACTCAGCTTACATTTTATTTTTAATACACAAATATAGTATAAAAATATCACAAAATATAAAAGTCAAAAATTATCTAAAAGAGGATTATATTCTTTATTATGTATATTAGTTTTCTTCAACAAAAAGAAATGTATATTTGTTGCACGAAAGTTTATAATTATAAAAGTTAATCGTAAATTTTTCACTCTACTTACTTTTATTTATCAAATAATTTGGGTTTTTAGGACAAATCCTCTACCGAATCAAATCTTCTACCGAATCAAATCTTATAAATTTCTTATCTGTCTCAAATATCATCGAGTTCTACAAAATATCAAAAGTAAACATAATTGATCACTCAATCTAAAAAAAAAGAGAAATTAAATTTTTTTTTTTTATGGGATTCCATGCAGGATAAACCCTCTACCAAATCAGATATTATTGACTCCTCCTCTCCTTCAAATGCCGTCGAACTCTACAAGGTATCGATCAAATTCAAATATAGTCGATCACTCAATCTAATTTAAAGGATGAATTAACTTTGTAAGAGTTTCCATGCAGGACGAATCCTCTATCGAATCAGATCTCAGTGACTCCTTCTCTACCTCAGATACCGTCGAGCTCTACAAGGTATCAAACAAAACATAATTGATAATTTAGTCTAATAGAAGATATCAATTATATCTGGATGAGTTTCCATGCAGGACAAACCCTTTACCGAATCAGATTTTAGTGACTCCTCCTCTATTTCAAATGCCATCGGATTCGACAAGGTATCAAATCTAAACATAATCGACAGTACCGGTCCTTAATTTTATAAGATTGGAAGCAAAATTTTTAAAATGGGCTGCTTTGAGGTTTGGACTTGAGTTATAGAACTCTAAAAAATAGTATCTATATCACTATATTAAATAAATTTTATTGAAAATATGGCTGAAAATTATATATAATATGAAAGGTTGAAAACCAATGCTTCTTTAGCTTCCCTTCAGAGCTGGACCTGATAATCGATAACCAAATCTAATAGAAAGGATTGATTAAATTTTTGTTGGTTTCCATATACAGTACAACAAACCCTCTATCGAATCAGATTTCAGTAATCTCTTCTCTGCCTCATATGCCATCAAGCTTTACAAAGTATTAAGTCCAATCATAGTCGATCATCCAATCATATAAAATGGATATATTAAATTTATGTGGATTTCTATATAGGATTAATTCTCTGCCGAATCAAATTTCAGTGACTTCGCCTTTGTCTCAAATACCATCAAGTTCTTCAAGGTATCATATCCTAACTTCGTTGATCATTCAATTTAATAGAAGGGTTAAATTAAATGTTTAAATGTTTGTGCTCAATATTTTCAGTTGTTAAATTTTTAAACATAGAGCTTTATTATATTTAGTCTTCATTTTCATAGGAACCAAGAAAATGTGCAAAATCGTGTAAATCAGCCTTCGCCGGGGGTTAGCTACCCTACCCTCGACACTTATGCTCGTTTACAAGGCCTTCCATGCACGAAAGCATTCGCTCCTCTAAATGTACCATATTTTTGTTCGATGAATGAAACTATTTTTGTGAATATTTTTCTTATAAATATATTGATCTTTATTGACAACATGTACGATACAGTTCAACGTTTTGGGACGAAGAAATTACGAAAGTCGCTCAGAGCGTGGGGAATCTTCATCTGCTGCTCAACGAAGGGTATTATTTCTCGAAATACACATAAAATTTTACTCTTAAAAAATAAGTTGGAAAAGGGTTAATATGATTTAATTAAATAATACAGAGAATCGTCGTGCCAAAAAGAAACGCTAATTCAAGTGCAGCCAACCTTGGTCAACAAAGGTATACACTTTTCCATTACTTTTCATTTATTGTAACATGTATCATCTATTTTCATTTATTAATTTCATAGTTATATATCTGAAATGGTTTGTTCATCAGTCACTTATTTCTTCGATAAATAACAATATTTGACCCAGACTACAGATCAATTTAGAATTAGATACTGTTTTCCATTTACGAATTTTGTTTTCTGAAAAATAATTGATTTAAAGTAGCCATGGTGGTCTAAAGTTCAAAAAAAAAAAAAAAAAGAAGCCATGGGGGCGGAAAGTTTTTAACGNACGATGAATGAAAAAAAGTTAAATACAGTCACGTACATTTGCTAGTCAATTTTACGACTAGTACTAATCAAAATGTTTCATTTTTCTTCTATTTCAGGCTACAAAATACATTATATAGTCCATTGTATGAGACTCTCGGTTTAAAAATTGATCCCCACTTGAGGAATTTTGCTATATTGCCGCCTTTGCCTAAGAAACTTGGTTAATAGTTTTATTAACTTTTCTTTATTCTATTTATTAATTAAATATATTATGCAGTTTCAAATTAATGTTTTTATGATTCCGAACAATTATGAGGAACCAAATACAACGTTGGTGATGACTTGATTACTACTATTCTTCTCGTATACCTTTCCAAGCTTATTGTAATCATTCAAGATTTTCCCCATATGTATAATCTACAGGGTAGCTAGTAAACAATCCAATCGCGTTTTAAGAATTGAGATATTCCCATTGGAAGATCCATAAGATTATCAGATTGGATCATTGGAGGCACCCCAATGTAAATTAAATATTATTATAACCTTTATAGGTCGCCTTCCATTGTGTTAACTCCCTCCCACTCATACCTCTTCACTTTCCACTATCGTTTTTATATAGATTTCTAGTTAATTTACATGATTTTTTTTTTTTTTTATCATATCTATTCGATTCCCTTTCCAAAAATTTTAGAAATTGTCAATTATGTAATTTTATCAGAATAAAGTGTTACTGGAATATGGTTCGTTTTTTTTTTTTTTTTTTGAACATGGAATATGGTTCGTTTACAACTTACAAGTTTACAATTACGACCAATCAAACAAATGACAACACATATTGTTTTGACTTACGGGCATCCAAAATGTCGTCTTCAAAGTTTCATTTACTTCGGCTCACAACTTTTCTGAGCACTATAGCAATCGGAGTCTTTGTCTCAGAGTCATTTCAAAACTGTAACTCGATCATCAGCTTCGGTGATTCGATCTCCGACACCGGAAACTTTCTCCTTCTCTCCGATCAAAACCATCTTCCACGAACCGCCTTCTTGCCTTATGGAGAGACTTTCTTCCACCGTCCCACCGGCCGTTACTCCGATGGCCGCCTCATCATCGACTTCATCGGTACGCTTCAATCTCCACAGTTTCCAAATTCTGAATTGAAATCAAAATATAGTTTATGGATTCTCGTATGACCACTACAAAACGTCAACTCAATTTCACAGCTGAGTTCTTGGGGATACCGTACCTTTCCCCTTACGTTAAACATAGAAATCAAATCTTGGAGAATGGAATCAACTTCGCGGTGGCTGGAGCAACCGCAGTGGAGCCTGAGTTACTTAAAGAGAAAGGAATCAATGCTAATTATATGACTAATGTAAGCTTGATTGTTCAGCTAAACATCTTCAAGGAGATGTTATATGGCTTGCCTTCAGGTGGTTCTAATCTAATATAAACTCATTTTGAAACAAACAAGCACAAACCAAGCTCACTTTTGTTTTTAGATTTCACAGAGACTCTCAGAAACTCGTTGTTTATTGTTGGAGAGATCGGAGGTAATGACTATAACTATGGATTCTTGATGGGGAAAAACATCCCGGAGATCAAAGAGATAGTTCCCCTTGTGATTAATGCTATTTCCTCAGCAATTGTGGTAATTGAATCCTTCTCAAGATACCCTTTTCTGAGTTCTTTAATCCTTCCCTTTTGGTTGTTTTGTTAGTGACATCAAAAATTGAACCTTGTAAGCATGAACAACCCATAAAGCTTAGCCTTGGTGAATTGTTTCAATGTATAGGAATTGTACAATTTGGGAGCCAGAACGTTTCTAGTCCCTGGAAAGTTCCCAACCGGATGTTCTGCTGCATATTTAACCAGATTTAAGACAACAAACATGAAGGACTACGACTCTTTAACCGGATGTTTGAAGTGGCCTAATGAGTTTTCTGAGTACCACAACGAGCAGCTCCAGAAAGAGCTCAATAGACTCCAGAAGCTCTATCCTAACTCCACCATCAATTACGCTGACTATTACGATGTTGTGTTACGGTTTTACCGTGAACCGACACAATACGGTGAGTGTCCTAATTCCTTCCCTTTAACTACATATACTCACAATTACGTATTTTACAAAATACCTTTCTATTGTAGGATTCATGAAGAAACCTCTTGCCGCTTGTTGTGGAATAGGTGGTTTGTACAACTTCACGGCTGATAAGCCTTGTGGGTCTAATGGAGTTGGACATTGTCAAGTTCCTTCAAAGTATGTGACTTAGGACGGTATTCATTTGACAGAAGCCGCGTACCAATGGATTGCTAAGAGTTTGCTTGATGGACCGCTTGCGTCTCTTGATTTGACCGGTCCAGCATTTCCTCTTATCAGCTTCAAGAGCTGATCTACAGCCAAAGATCACTTTCCTTTGACAGCTTGGAACAGTTTGCTGCGAGCAAACTAGATCGTTGAATGGTTTGTCTTTTGTTCGTTACTCTGTATGTTGTGTTTAATCGATTTCTCAAAATATGTTGAAACACAGTTACTAGGTTGTAACAACTTAATGGGGACAAGTGCCAGTAAATCTTTTAACTAAATAAAAAGTATAAAATCTATTGAATAACCTTAATTGGCCAGTGTTGATGTCAACATCTAAATAGTAGTGTCTTTGCCGAATAAAAATCTAGTACTTCACTATCCTAAACATATATGATTTTGAGGAAAGAAAATACACCCTTTTTTTTTTGGTGTGCGAATTGTCGTCTGGCCTAGGCATGTTGTGAAGAAATATCACCAAACAAGAACACTCTCCAAGAAAGATGAGAGATAGTTCCCTGAAAGACACAAGACGGTCGCGTTGTTGAAGATTAGCACGAATCCTTCCAAGGATGAAATTATCATATCTTTGCACTCGATCACACATACCCTTAAAAGACAAGAATACCCGGATTTTTTTAGTGTTGGAGGATTACTTTGAGTGTTTTTTTTGTTTTGTTTTTGGCTTATGATATACCCATGTTATTAAATACATTTATCAACAGTTCAAAGATAATTGTTTGTATATATAAATAAACTATTCTGGCCATAAAAAAGAAATAATAATCTGCGCATAGATATTTACTGGAGGGTGGGTGCTTAAAAGTCCAAGTACCCTTATTAATAAACGAGCAAAATACAAATACAAAGTTGTAGGTCCATACATAAGTAAATTTGCTTTGCCCCACCCTTATTTATAACACGACAACGAAGGCTCATGACTCATGACTATTCATTGGCCCATCCCCCGCCAATTGTCATCAACTGTCTTTTCTTCTTGTCGTTGTTGTTGTCGTCTGCGTAAGTGCAAACACACTTGGCTCTAATAAAAATTTTCCAAAACAAAAGCTTTTGCAATCAACAGAAAGATAGGTAGAAAGGCACTTCTGACCTCTCTCTCGCATGGCGTCTCTAGATTCTCATGTGTTGATGAAGCTCGTGGGCTTCTTTTTATCTACTCTTTTAGTCACTGCCTTGAGCTCGGAAACAAAATGCCTGAGTTTCCAGTCGATCATAAGTTTCGGCGATTCCATTGCCGATACCGGAAACTTAATCAGTCTCTCCACTCCAAACGAGCTTCCTGAATCCGCGTTTCCCCCATACGGAGAAACCTTCTTCCACCATCCAACCGGCCGTTACTCTGACGGCCGCCTCATCATCGACTTCATTGGTACTTCTTCTCTTTCTTACTATGTACGTAACTGACTGTGCTTTAGTCTCTGAAGAATAAAAAAAACAAATACTGATAGTCATTAATTGTCTTCTGCGCTTTCCTATTTGCTATAATGTTTCGGGGAATTTTTTTAAGGTTACATTTGTACAACAACAAAAAGTCTTTGGTTCTGTTTTGTAGCTGAATTCTTAGGTCTTCCACTTGTGCCTCCTTATTATGGATCTAAAAATGGAAACTTTGAGAAAGGAGTGAATTTCGCGGTGGGAGGAGCAACGGCTCTGGGGTGTTCCGTTCTTGACGAGAGAGGGATTCATTGTCCTCCCAAGAACATGAGTTTAGGAGTTCAGCTTAAGAGCTTCAAAGAGAGTTTACCAAACCTATGTGTCTCGCCAACAAGAGGTGAAGATCAACCAATAGAGTGCTGATTGTTATGTTTTTGACAATTGATTTGAGCTATAACTTGTAGTGATTTGCTTTTGTTTTCTTAGATTGTAGAGATATGATTGGAAAATCTTTGATTCTCATGGGAGAGATTGGAGGGAATGATTATAATTATCCGTTAATCGACCACAAAAAATTTGAGGAGGTCAAAGAGCTCGTTCCGCTTGTGGTCACTACTATTTCTTCAGCAATCACGGTAAACAGTCTTGATCTGCGCTGATTAGTTTGTTTTGAAAAGAAACTGTGTATGTTACATTGTTTTGTGGGACTGAATGTTGAATCCAGGAGTTGGTCAACATGGGAGGACGAACATTCCTCGTCCCTGGAAATTTCCCGCTCGGTTGCTCTGTGATCTATTTGACATTATATCAATCTTCAAACAAGGAAGACTACGATCCTCAAACTGGATGTTTGACATGGCCAAACGAGTTTTCAGAATACCATAACGAGCAGCTTCAAGCAGAACTCAATAGACTCAAGAAGCTTTACCCTCATGTCAACATCATATACGGTGACTACTACAACGCTTTGTTGCGCCTTATCCAAGAACCAGCCAAATTCGGTTAGACTACTTTGATATCCTCTACACATCCAAATCACTGATTCAGTATTTGACCGAGTCTTTTTCAATCAATTATACTGTCAGGGCTCATGAACAGACCGTTGCCCGTTTGCTGCGGTTTAGGAGGACTGTACAATTTCACCTTTGGTATAGTATGTGGCGGTGAAGGAGTTGACAGTTGTAATGATCCTTCAAAGTATGTGAATTGGGACGGCATACATATGACTGAGGCTGCATACAAGTGGATAGCTGAGGGTTTACTCAAAGGACCGTATGCGACTCCTCCTTTTGATTGGTCTTGCCTCAGCACCGAAATTAAGAACAAGGAGTCATCAAACACACATTATTCTTTGATGAACAGCTGATACAAGCTCGTCCAAAACTATAAGAGACAGTTATAAGGAAAAAAACTATATGTTCTAAGTGCTTGTGTCGGATCCTGTATTTGCATTATATCGTTGTTTGGGAGAAAGTGGTTCTATCAAGTGTTAGTAGGCTAGTAGCTACAAAAGTACAGATCATGTGATATTCATAGGAGTTCAGGAGTTCACCACCAAGTTTTCCTTGCGTTTAGAAGATTTGGTATATAGGCTATAGCTATACTCTTCATGGCATCCGCGTGTCGATGCAACGGAAACATACGTATTTTTCATATCAAAATTTACTCTATAATCTTTCTTATTATAAACGTTTTTATTTCATATGTTGTTCTGAAATCCTAGAAGTTCTGAACCAAAATTCATAATCTCTTCGAACAAGGAATAAAAGCAGGTTTAAATCCTCTCTCCGTTTCCAGCACTCAAACCTAAGATCTCTGTCCTTACGGTTACACACTTTGGGGTTATGTCAGATGTGGCAACGGGAAAAGATTTTTGTGAATGGAAAATACTCTTAAGTATCAAATATATTTTCATATCAAACTGTACTATATAATCTTTAAATGATTTTAATTACACATGTAATATAACACAAGATTAAACGTGAATTTCTGTGTTAATAGTATTGATTTACATAATAAAAACGAGTAATATTTCTTTGGATGTCTGCAAGCCATGGACGGCTATCAAAAAAAACAAAACACAGCTAGAGAACCCCATCTCCAGTCTCTTCCAAGTTCCAACTACCAACTACTTCCAATTTATTGATTCATTTTTTGTGATTTTTTATTCCTTCTGAGAAATCACAAATAAATGGGATAGCAAGGGAGTTCGAATGGGAAGGGACAACGGAAACCAGAGACCAAAACGTTTCGAGCTTTTCACATGGCGTCTCCCTATTCTACTCCGTTAATGAAGAAGCTCCTTAGCTTCTTTTTATCTACTATTATTCTCGCTATCGTCGTGAACTCGGAAACGCAGTGCACACGTTTCAAGTCGATCATCAGTTTCGGCGATTCCATTGCCGACACCGGAAACTTGCTCGCCCTCTCTGATCCTAACGATCTCCCTCAAGTCGCGTTTCCTCCGTACGGAGAAACCTTCTTTCACCATCCCACGGGCCGTTTCTCAGACGGTCGCCTCATCATCGATTTCATTGGTACGTGTCTCTACTCTTTGTTTTTTCTTCACTTAGAAGTACTGTGAATGAGGTGAATGAAATCTTAGTTAATAATACATCCAGAGGATTTTTTGAAAATGTACATCATTCCAAACAATTCGGAGCATGCCATTTGTATGTTTGGATTGAAAGAGTTTTTTTTTTTTTTTTTTTTTTAAAAAATTTTTGGNAAAGAGCAAAGCATAATTATTGGGGATATCTTAACAGATCTCTTAACAGATCTCTTAGCCCAAAAGTTGATAAAAATAAATTAAAAAAAGAATTAAAAATCAAAGAGACGTCTCTTATATTGGGACGGTAGGAGACGGTTTGTAATGCCACATGTCGCCTTTTTATTTGTTAAAAGAAAATTGTTTTCTCTTTTCCCCTTCTCTTTCGATGATCCAAAAAATCAATCACCAAAAAATTCATCTATGCCAAATCCTGAAGATCAATTTCAGCATGTTCTCTTCGTCTGAGTTTACGATGGCCACGGGTGATTGAAGATGACAGCGAAGTACTGAAGCTTTTAGAAACATCAATTTGGAGCTCATCGTTGTCAACTTTGATGGAGAGTTCGAGGTGAGTTTTGATTCTTTTCGATTGCTTTTGTATTTGCTTCAAGTGTCCCCTGTTTGACTTGTTTCACATGAGATATGGTTGCATGAAATCTCTTTCATAAACGGCAGTGTTTTCATGCTCTTCTTGTCTAGTCTTGCTTTGATCTAATCTGTTGATGACTTTTTTGATGAGTTTTTTCTTTCTTTGATTACCTTTCATATACAATTGTCAAGCAAAAAAAAAACACAGGAATTGTTACAAAACATTTTGTTTGCTTCTCATTTTGATAATAGCTTGAGGCCAATCTCGTACTTTAGTATCCAATGTTTCTCTTGTTATATAGCTGTAAGAGAATGCTTTCAAAAATTGAGGCAACAGAATTAATTCTTTAGTTCACACATACTTTAACTAGCTTTTGGTCTTAACTGGTTCTGTTTCTTCTTGGTATCTTGCATTTCAGGGTCCTTGAGGAAGAGGATTCTTAATTGAGTAGAATGGTCAAGTCGCAAAATCCGATTCTTAATGTAAAATCCGAATAATCTGATTTCCGGTTTGTTGCAGGCGCTGACCTTTACGATTTTGACGATGATAATAAGGTACTCTTTCTGTGCTTACGCACCTGCATTCTTTGTTAAATTGCGAGCAGAGGAAGGAATCAGCAGAGAAGAAAAAGATGGTAAATTTGTATGCTTTCTTTCGTCTTAGATGAATCTGAGCGTTTGGATTTCTTAATTTGACCTAACAAAGGTCTCTTCTATCTTAGTTGTTATTCGTGGATGTGTTTTCGTTTAGCCAATGGGGTTCTAGGGTTTTTCGGTTTGGTTTTGGGTTATGATGAATCAGCGTTTCTGGTGACGGCTTTGATTTGTCTCTTGTATGGTGCAGTTGTTCTTTTCTTACTTCAAGGATTTGGTTGGACAAGAAGTGACGGTTGAGCTCAAGAACGATTTAGCCATCAGAGGGACTCTTCATTCAGTTGATCAGTATCTCAATATCAAGCTTCATTCAGTTGATCAGTATCTCAATATCAAGCTCGAGAACACTAGGGTTGTTGATCAGGACAAGTACCCTCAAAAGAATCATCTCTCTCTCGCTCAGAACTGTTCTGTTGAAACACTCCTCTTAGCTTTGTTTCATTTGGTTTTTATATTGAACGATCAGACTTTTGACTTTTGTTTAAGATTTTTAATCTACCTCTTCCATCAATTCTTGCTATACTTTGATTTAGCAAAAAAAAATTAATAATAATAATCAACAAATTCTAAAAAATCAGAATTGAAAATTTAAAAATAAAAATATTAAGATATCAAACTATAACTAAATTCAGATATTTTGTAATTTTAAATAAAATATATATAAATAGGGAAATATATATATATATATATATAGAAAAATACTAATTTATATATTATTCATTTTATATGTTTATTTTTATAAGAAGAAATTTTAAATATTAAATTTATTAAAAAATTTAATTATGTTAATTTAGTCATTTCACTTATGAAAAAGTATAGTTTTCAAAAGTATAAAAAGATGATGTAATTTTCAAAATATAATCTCAAATTAAGGTATTTTTTCCAAATTTTCTCTTAATCTTAAGTATGTTTTATTAGAAATGTATTAATCTATGTTTTTATTGAATTAAAATGTATTAATCTTAAATATATTTTATTAAAAATGTATTAATCTATATTTTTGTTTAATAAAAATAACTTTTATTTTTAAAATGTATTAAATTTTTTTTAAAAAAATTTTGGTTAAGAAACCCATATGGGTATGTACCAATAATGGATAGAAAAAAAAAGTTTCCATTTAATTCTCTAAATTTTAATTAATTCATAAAATACTTCTAAGAGACCCGTAATGGTATATGCCAATAATCATGCCCTAACCTTATAAGTTTTTACTTATAATTGTTTCTGCTTTTCACCCACCCTTCTTGAAATACAAAAATAATAAAATAAATCAAAAATGAACTTAACGTATTATCCACTTACAAATTATGTAGTTTGTTGTTATTTGTTAATATAATTGTTTTCTGCTCCTTGTTAGACTCTATTTCCATGAGAAGAATCCAAAAGAATTCATTGTGCTCTTTCTTTCTTTGTTTTCTTTCTCTTACTTTACTCTCTTCGCCTGTGTTATTGTTTCTGCGTAACTCTTCTTCTTCTTCTTCTTCTTCTTCTTCTGAATCTTCTTGCTTCAATGGCAGGTTGATTGTATAAGTCATGAACTTACGTGCGGTGTGGTTAAGCCTTATCGGTTGGTTCCTCAACTTACAGCTCTCTCTCATGCTCTTTTCTTTGCTTCTGTTCACAGCTGACTTCTTGGGTTTTCCGCTTGTGCCTCCTTTTTATGGATCTCCAAACGCAAACTTTGAGAAAGGAATTAATTTCGCAGTCGGGGGAGCAACGGCACTGGAACGTTCCTTTCTCGAGGAGAGAGGGATACATTTTGCTTACACCAACGTCAGTTTAGGAGTTCAGCTTAAGAGCTTCAAGGATAGTTTGCCTAACTTATGTGGCTCTCCTTCAGGTGTGGAAGTTCAACATCTTTTTTTGTTTGGTAGTGCTTAAAGGTCCTACCCGTTTCTTTGAATCTCCACGATGCAGTGAATCAAGCTCACTTGTATAATAATAGCTTACTTTGTTATCTTTCTTAGACTGCAGAGATATGATCGAAAATGCGTTGATTCTCATGGGAGAAATTGGAGGGAATGACTACAGTTACGCTTTCGTCGTGGGCAAATCCATCGAAGAGATAAAAGAGCTGGTCCCTTTTGTGATCACAACTATTTCTTCTTCAATCACGGTAACCATTTCTCTGAAGTCTGAATACGGTATTCAGAATACCTCATCAAACTATCGATATGCATGTCCAAGGAACAACAAAAGCACAAACTCTACTATGTTTTTTTGGGCACTGAATATCGAAAGCATAAAAATATACAGGAGTTGATCGGCATGGGGGGAAAAACATTTCTTGTGCCCGGAGAGTTTCCAATGGGATGCTCAGTAACATATTTGACACGGTATCAAACATCAATCATGGAAGACTACGATCCTATAACAGGATGTTTGAAATGGCTGAATAAGTTTGGAGAATACTACAACAATCAGCTTCTAGCAGAACTCAACAGACTAAGGAAGCTCAATCCTCATGTTAACATCATATACGCAGACTACTACAACTCTCTATCAGGCCTTTTCCAAGAACCGGCCAAATTTGGTTAGTCTTCTTGATCATTGTACTAAATCTACCTGACCAAATTACATTATTTCAATTGGCTAATCGAGTTGCTTTACAAATATATTATCTAATCAGGGTTCATTGATAGACCCTTGCCCGCTTGCTGTGGTTTAGGAGGACCATACCACTACACAGTAGGTAAGAAATGTGGGACTGAAGGAGTTGAATGTTGTAATGATCCTTCAAAGTATGTGCATTGGGATGGCGTTCATATGACTGAAGCTGCGTATAAATGGATAGCTGAGGGTATACTGAAGGGACCCTATGCGATTCCTCCTTTTGATTGGTCCTGCCTCAGCTCCAAGATTAAGAACAAGGAGTCATTGAACAGAGATTATTCTTTGATGAACAGCTGATAGAAGCTGGTCCAAAACTGTACGTAAGAGATATGAGCGATAATAAGGAAAAACTAATGTTCTAAGTGCTTGGGTTGGATCCTGTATTTGTATTATGTTGTTGTTGTTGTTGTTTGGGAGGAAGTGGTTCTCAAGTGTAACTGTATAAGTATTTAAATATTTTTTTTGTTTGAACTGTAAGTATTTAGAAATTAGCATGTGATATTCATAGGATTTGGGCCTAAACTAAACCCACAAACTTAAAGCTCACCACTTGTCATTTGGTAATAGTTGGTATCTATAATCTTGATTTATTTATTTATAAAACATTGTTTATATCATATATTTTTCTAGAAATCTTATAAGTTCCAAACCAAAGTCCATAATCTGTTCTCTTCGAACCAGGGATAAAAGCAGGCTTATATCCTCTCCCCATTTCCAGCACTCAAAATCCTAAGATCTCTGCTCTTCCCGCTACTACAGGGTTCTCCATTGACCTACTGATTTTGAGTTTTTTTTATTGTTTTTTATCATCAGATGTGGCAACGGGAACCGATTTTGTGAAGGGAAATTACTCTTAATAGCATGATATGAAAATTTTCATACCAAAAATACTCTTATAGCTTTTTAAACAATTGTATACACTTTTTTCAACGATTTCAAAATAGTACTCCATTTAGTACTATAAAACAAAAAACATTTCTTTTCGAAAAGACAAAACACAACTACCAAGTAGGCAAGTACCAACTACCTCCAATAATTGATTTCTTTTTTTTTTATTGATAAATCACAAATAAATGCGATAACAAAAGGGAATTCGAATTGGAAGGCACAACGGAGACCAAAACATTTGGAGCTTTTCACATGGCGTCTACAGATTCTCCTCCGTTTATGAAGCTCCTGATGATCTTCTTTGTGTCTACTCTTTTTCTCACTATCGTCGTGAACTCGGAAACGCAGTGCAGGCGTTTCAAGTCGATCATCAGTTTCGGCGACTCGATTGCCGACACCGGAAACTTGGTCGCCCTCTCTGATCCTAATGATCTCCCTCACGTCGCGTTTCCTCCATACGGAGAGACCTTCTTTCACCATCCCACTGGTCGCTTCTCAAACGGTCGCCTCATTATCGATTTCATTGGTACGTGTCTTTACTCTGTCCCCTTTTTTCCTCTTTACTTAGTTAGAAGTAATGTGTGTGAGTAAAGAAGGTGAAATTAAAACCTTAGTTGATAGCTAGACAATTTCCTGAAAAGACACATCTTCCGAACAGTTCGGAACCTGTCCTTTTGTCTGTTTGGATTGAAAGACACTTTAAATGGTTTAGCTTCCTATTATGTGGAAGCAGGTTGATACCAATTCAATTACAAGCGAATGATTGAACTCCTTCTTGTGGATCTTCTTGCTTCAATATTGCAGGTTGATTGTATAAATCTTGTAAACATCATACCTTCGTGTGGTGGTGTGGTTAAGCCTTATTGGTTGGTTCCTATATTTACAGCTCTCTCTGATGCTCATTTCTTTACTTCTGTTGACAGCTGAGTTCTTGGGTTTGCCGCTTGTGCCTCCTTTTTATGGATCTCCAAATGCAAACTTTGAGAAAGGAGTTAATTTCGCGGTTGGGGGTGCAACGGCACTGGATCGTTCCTTTCTCGAGCAGAGAGGGATTCATTTTGCTTACACTAACGTCAGTTTAGGTGTTCAGCTTAAGAGCTTCAAGGATACTTTGCCTAACTTATGTGGCTCTCCTTCAGGTGTGGAAGATCAACTTTTATATTTTTTGTTTTCTTTTTGCTGTATTTGGCGTTTCATTTTTTCTATGATTAGAATATCAAATCTCATTTCTTACTTAGCCACAAGGATTATTCAAAAAGAGAATTGTTTACCTACTAGAGTTGATAATATACTGCAGTTCACCTCAAATTTTGCCATTATTTTTCTGAAAGGCAATGAATGAAAAGGTACTAGCAGGAGACCTAATACTTAGCTTTGGTATAGTTGTAGAGAGTCACAAACAATGACAAAAATAAAAACTGTTGTTCGGTATTTGAGTTGTGCTTAGAGATCCTACTCGTTTATGTGATGAATCAAACTCTCATGTAAAAAAAAGGCTTACATTGTAATCTTGTTTTAGACTGCAGAGATATGATCCAAGATGCTTTGATTCTCATGGGAGAAATTGGAGGGAATGACTATAATTACGCTTTTTTCGTGGGCAAACCCATTGAAGAAATCAAAGAGCTGGTCCCACTTGTGATCACTACTATTTCTTCTGCAATCACTGTAAACAATTCTCTTTTGGAATACCTCATCTAATTCTTGATATGCCTGTTCAAGGAACAACAAAATGACAAATTATACCTTGTTCTTTTTTGGCACTTGAAATCATAAAAACAAATACAGGAGTTGATTGGTATGGGGGGAAGAACATTTCTGGTTCCTGGAGATTTCCCACTCGGATGCTCAGTAACATATTTGACAAAATATCAAACATCAAACATGGAAGAATATGATCCGTTAACAGGATGTTTGAAATGGCTGAACAAGTTTGGAGAATACTACAACAAACAGCTAAAGGCAGAACTCAACAGACTAAGGAAGCTCAACCCTCATGTCAACATCATATACGCAGACTACTACAATGCTCTGTCACACCTTTTCCAAGAACCAGCCAGATTCGGTTAGCCTTCTTGATCTGTGTACCAAATCTACAAAACCAAAATTCATTTATTTGATTGGCTAATAGAGTTTCTATCCGATCATTTTATACAATCAGGGTTCATGAACAGACCCTTGCCCGCCTGCTGTGGTTTAGGAGGACCTTACCACTACACATTAGGTAAGAAATGTGGGACTGATGTAGTTGATTATTGTAATGATCCTTCAAAGTACGTCAATTGGGATGGCGTTCATATGACTGAGGCTGCGTACAAATGGATAGCTGAGGGTTTACTTAAGGGACCTTATTCGACTCCTCCTTTCGATTGGTCTTGCCTCAGTTCTAAAATTAAGGTGCTGTTCGTTTGCTCACCCAGGTGATCCACCTAGGTGAAGGTGAGAATTGGTGTTCGTTTAAACCATTTTAACGCATCACCTAGATGGATCACCTGGATGATTTTTGTAAACTCAGCCAGAACTTTTAAAAAATCTTGGGTGAGTTTTGATGGAGCATCTGGGTGAAGGTGAGTCTCTCAAAAATTAAAAATGACAAAATTATGTTTTCTCGTTGTAACAGCAAAATTATGTTTTCCGTAAAAACCGTAAAATCAGATTTTCCAGCAAAAACTAAAAATTATATTTTTCCGTCAAAACCACAAAATTATATTTTTTTCTGCCAAAACCGCAAAATTACGTTTTCCTCCCAAAACCGCAAAATTAGATTTTCTATCAAAACGCAAAATTACGTTTTCCCGCCAAAACCAAAAAATTACATTTTTCATCAAAATCGCAAAATTATGTTTTCCCGGCCAAAACCGCAAAATAACGGCAAAATAACGTTTTCCCGCCAAAACAAAAAAATTACATTTTTAATCAAAGTCGCAAAATTACGTTTTTTCCGGCCAAAACCGCAAAATTACGTTTTCTGCCAAAACCGCAAAAATAGGTTTTTCCATCAAAACCATAAAATACGTTTTTTCCGCCAAAACTTCAAAATTACATTTTCCGCCAAAACCGCAAAATTACGTTTTTCTGCCAAAACCGCAAAATAGGTTTATTCATCAAAATTGCAAAATTACATTTTTCCCGCCAAAAC